>JAWNNU010001758.1:0-11006 GCA_035044585.1 Scaptomyza polygonia
ATATAAAAGTTCATAATTATGCAACCACCAATCGGTCGGGCTTAGCTTAGCTGCCTAACAAACAAACGTTCGGGCTTAGCTTAGCTGCATAACAAATAAACGTTCCGCCCCACGTTGGGCGCCAATTTTCTGTAACAAACACTTACAAAGTCGTCTCGGCTTGCACAATCTGTCTACTAGTTTTGCCGCCTAGCTCAGGGAAAAGTGGCGTGGGTCTTGTGCTGCCTAGACAAACGGTGCTACAGATCAATAATGTAGACAGAAACGACAACAGAGGGTTTGGGAAACCAGACAAAATTTAACAGGAGCAATATGTATAATACCTTATCTATATTTGGAGAACTGAGATGGTATTGCTCCCCATCTTTACCCACCCAACCTGTAGGAGTCAATCAATATCGTTATTTGATCCTACCCTTAACATGCCTGCGGTGCTCTAAACCTTAGGTGCCTTTAAAGGAAAGAAATTAATTCATTTCTATAAAGTATAACATAATTTAATTATAATAATGTATGGTATTCATAATTCATAATTCAAAATTCAATATAGTTCGAAGTCATAATTCCAAAAGATTCAAAATATATAATTTACGTTAATTGTGAGTTTTTACAAATATTAATTTTACTTTACTTAAAGTTCACAATTTTGACACAACATCTACTTTTGGTTGGGCGCTTTATTTACTTCTATTGCATAACTTGATGCGACTACGTATCGGCTATGCCGTACTTACAACCTCGTTATTTTTATCCAATCCATTGCTGTCATCAGGCCTGTCGACGTAGATGAACTGTAGGTGATGATAATCAAAAGTTATGGAGGCAACAATTCAAAATAAAGCGCTCAACTGGAAGATATAATTTAAATTTTCTTAGTTATGTCTTCAACAAGAACAAATTCAATATTAAATATAAAAACGTCAACGATATATGTAGCTCGCTAGGCTAGGCTGTTTAATCCATCGATGTCTTCCAGAATAACATTCCGTTAGGTTTGGGGTTGGCCTAATCCATTCGTAGGTCCAAAACTATTAAGAGTGTGGGTAGTCGGTATGCTTTTGATAGTTAAGCCTACATCAAGTGCACGGCCAGGCTTGATTACCTGCGTCGTGATCTGCACATCATACCAGTAGTAATTACTCTTAGCACATACACACGCACATTGCAGCTTCACACACCATCACTAACTCAGACACACGCGCACGGTCGAAGTAGCAAAATCACCAAAATTCCAGAAAATAAACACTTCGTCGTGTAGAGCTGGTCTTCCACGTCACGTAGGCGGGAATATTTCAAATCAAGATATCCCGATGTTTAAGATATATTGAGATTGATTTTGTCAATTTTGGTCAAGCATGTTATGTTCTAGAGCCGTTAGTAAAATTAACCGCACGCACTCCCACAACTGCTTCTGACCGCAGCTTCCGCCAGAATCATCTCTCACGCTCAGAGCGCAAGTCCGTCAGGCCTTAAAGTTCCAGGGCTTTCGAGCGAAAGCTTATGCGCATGGGCAGCGCTGAATGAGCGCAAGCTTTCTATCGCTGAATGAGCGCGAGGTGTCTCTCATTGCACTTTTGAGTGCAATTCGACGGGAACATACAAGCTCAGCTTATAAGAGATAAAGCTCTAACGTCAAAGCAATAAACATAGAAACATATGCATGTATTGATTATAAACATAAACATACGCTGGTAATTTTACATGCGTGTACTTAAATAACCACAATTAACATAACATAAAATTCATATTATTCGCAACCCTCACAGTACTTCGCCTTAGCGGAATAGAACACCTTTATATTTTTTCACCATGCCTGGATCATGATGGAATAACATAAGGTGGTCCCGTCGGCAGCCGAAGTTTTACGAAAAATTCACTTATTTCAGTGCACAATTGCTTCTTGAAGAGAAAGGTTGTGTGCGGACGATTTTTTTTTCTTGTTTATTAACCCTTAAGCGCACACTTATTAATATGAAATATTGCAAATTTTGCTGTAAAGTGTATATTTCAAAATTTAGAGCCTAAACCACAACATTTCCATTAAGAATCAAAAACAGCGTTTTAATGGTAATTCAAAACTATAAAAAATTAAAACAATTTCTCGTCTTTTATTATAAATGCAATATTCAAACCCTTCGGACATGCTAAGGGTTAATCAACAATCACATTGCCGCCTCACTCACACTCAATACGACACTCAGTATACTTTGTTCATTTCACTCGCACATATTGCAAGCATACAATAAGTGGATGGCTGTTGCCGACGGGACCTCCTTATGCTATTCCATCATGGCCTGGATCTGATCGCACTGGTACTGAATGATAAGATTCGCCGTACTGAATAAATGCTCTATATTATTTTCTGCTTAGTGCTATAACCTTGGCGAGTTCTTTTTACTGGTGGATTTGGTGCATTTGCTCTATTCTGATGTATCTTGCAATTGATTGGATTTTCGATTCTACCTTGATATAATTTTTGTTGAAAGTCCCTGAATAGTGGTGGGTCATATACTGCTCTATTTTGAGTTTGGTTTTGGTTCCTTTAACCTTGGAAATTTGGGTTGAAGCTCTGTTGGTTTCTATTGTTTTGGAAGTTTTTGTTAAAATTCGGTTGGTTTTTGCAGCCCGAGTATTTGTTATAATTTTGATATCTAGGGCTGTTATTAGTTTTGTTCACTTTAGGAAACGTAGTGTGATTTGTGTTCTCGGGTCTCTCAGATACATAATCTATATAAACTCCTTCTTTTTGAGCTATTTGTTTGAGTTTATTTATTGTGGTTATGTCATGTCTACACACCCTACGATACCTACTACCACTAAGTGCTTAGTGCTACTACTTCTACCAAGTTCCAAGCTTTAAATTCAATTATTGCCCACACGGGCAGGTCTTAAATATATTCAATTGAAGACCCCTAAAAAAAAAAAATGTCATGTCTAGCTAACTGCATATACAATCTGTCAGGTAACTTCTTACCGATCAGGTCTTTTATTGTATTGTTCATTGCATTTGTGTTTAATGATGTATTGGCTTGATTGCCTTCTAGTATTAGTTTATTTACAATAAGAAAGGATTTATTTTCTAGTTCTTCGATAAACTTACGGATATTTCATCCGTATTGAGTGTAGTATAGGTTCCTTAGAAGTTATTTTTTATTTATTTATTTATTGTCAGCTATGAACAGCTGACATGAAAATAAAATTAATTTAAAAAAAATTTATAATAAAAATAATTAAGTTTAAAGTAAAGTTTAAAATTATATGTAGTTCTAAAAGTAAATTAAGGTTGAAATAATTATAAAGTTAACTTTAAAGCTCTGGGAAATTCAACAAGAAAATAAGTGGCCCAACATTTGTTGCGTGGATTGGGAAAAACCCAGAAAAACCCAATCAGACCAGTGGTAGATTAGTGATTAGTGGTTACGATTAGGTAAGGCAGAAAGGATAGATCGTTTTAGTACTGGAGTCGAGGTCTCCAGAGAGACAAGAGAATAAAGCTTGTTATAGTCAGAACATAATACACGAAATGGTTCATGAACTAAATAGTTGTTCGAGCAACGATCGAGGCTCAGGGGTAAAAAGTTACGTGTGGATCTAATGGGAACATTTAATTTTATTCGACTTAGAAGAACTGATGAGTCGATTTCACCATTAAGTAGATTAGTGATAAATACTACACCATGCATAATTCTACGGTTCAAGAGGGAAGGAAGATTAATTAAAAGAAGTCTACTTGAATAGGGGGGTAGGTCTATTCCAGGAACCCAGTTAAAACATCTAAGCGCAAACAGAAGAAATTTCCTCTGCACAGATTCAATTCTATCCTTATGAATCCCGTATTGCGGGGACCACACACAAAATCCATACTCCAGGATGGGACGTACTAGGGATGTATATAGCGTTTTAGTGGTGTAGGGATCATTAAACTCTTTTGACCACCTTTTGATTAAGCCACGAGCGTTTATGGCCTTATTGACCATCGACGATATGTGAGAATCAAATTTTAATTTGCTATCAAGAATGATGCCTAAATCCTTAATTTCAAAAACGCGGACAAGAGGTGAAGCATCAAGCACGTAGTGAGCAGTATGTGGGGTACCTCTACAAAAAGTCATGATTTTACATTTTGAACAATTTAAATTAAGTAAGTTATAACGGCACCAAGCCGACAGTGCTCCCAAGTCCGACTGTAGTAAGTTACATAGAGAATCATCATTATAGGTGAAACATAGTTTTACATCATCAGCAAACAATCTATATCTATATCTACCTATACTGATAGATGTCGCCTTGTGCGGCTTTCCACTTTAGAGGATAGACGTACAATAGCGGCATTGTCGATTTTAAATGATATTATTTTTGGAAGGATTGATTGTCCTGTTTTACTTTCCTTAATAATGTTTTTCACCCCATCGAGGTGTCTCAGAGTTGCAAATACATTTTTTATATTTTTATTTATAATTTTATTTATAATTCTACATCAACTAAGCATCTTCTTAAGCAGTATTTTTTAAGATGATGTTTGTATTTCTTATTGTGTGTTGTTTAGTGTTAAGTAGTTATAAGTTAATATACCAGGACGGAGAACTATGTTGCTCTTTGGTAGGTTGGAATAAATAAATACCTAGAGCATGGAGGACGGCCAAGGTGATTTTCATCCCGAAGGTGGAGAAAAAATACCCTTTTCAGCCCAAGTCCTTCAGGCCGATCAGCCTGACATCCTTCCTGTTAAAAACCCTCGAAAAGATAGACGACAACAACATTAGGATTTCGCACCTAGTGTTTAGTCCCTTGCATGATCATCAGCATGCCTACAGAGAATGTAAGTCGACAGAATCGGCTCTCCTAGACTTATTTAACAGCCTGCAGTGCTCAGTGAAGGCCAAAGACGTCGCTCTCTGTGCCTTCATGGACATTGAAGGTGCTTTCGATAACACAGCACATGATGTTGTGGCCAGGGCGCTTCGGGATAAAGGGGTTGAGTCATGACTTATATTTTGGCTTGGCAATCTCCTTGTCACGAGAATAGCGGAAGTAACTGTCAATAATTTGACGATCAGGGCCCATACCACAAGAGGTTGTCCACAGGGGGGTGTCCTATCACCTCTTCTCTGGAGTCTCGTGGTGAACGAGCTACTAGTTAAACTAACAGATAATGGATTTGAATGCCAAGGCTACGCCGATGACATCATTATTGTCTGCAAAGGTAAATTTGTGAACACGCTATGTGATAGGATTACACTGGGTGTTAGTCTTTGCATGGACTGGTGCTTGGACGTGTGGCTGAATATAAATCCACCAAAAACCACAATTGTCGCTTTCACCAATCGATAGAAGTTAAAATCCATAAGACCCATATCTATTGGGGGTACGGTTATCCCACTCTCAACGGAGATAAAGTATCTGGGGATAATCTTGGACAAGAGGCTACTTTGGAAACAGCATGTCGAGCATGCGGTACGCAAGGCCACACTGGCCCTAATGAGTTGCAGATCTCTCGCAGGGAAAAATTGGTTGGTGTCCCCTAAAGTCCTTCTGTGGATGTATACAGCAATGGTGAAGCGTATAGTCAGCTACGGCGCTGCGGTCTGGGCAGGTCGTGTTGACCTAGATGTCGCTAAACGGCAACTGGGCAAACTCCAAAGACTTGCCTGCACGTGCATCACTGGCCCAAAGCGTACGTGCCCGTCCTCAGCACTGGACGTACTGCTAGGACTTTCGCCTCTGCATGTTTTCATCAAGCACAGCGCGAACAGGTCTATCATGAGAATGGCAGAAGCGAACGTAATTGCTTCTGTCACGAGTGCAACTGATGAGGGTGCTGGAGCTGGAGTCTGCGGACCCCGGCTCAAATATCATGCCAATAATATGGCCAGGAGAGGAGCTAGCACCCCTTTCCACGGCTCTGAACCTTTCTGTGGGCTAAGACCAGGGACAATTAAGCAGAGCAGTCGCATCGATCTGCTCATTGCATGCGAGGATGCGTGGCGTTCTTCGCAGGGGGCAAGACAGAGCAAGCGACTGAGGACTGTCTGAAGCTGAGCAAAGGATCTCTTCGGGTAGTTGCGGGTTTTCTGAACGGGCACTGCAGAATGCGTAAGCATCTGCACACTCTTAAGCTAGGGGTAGACAGTCTTTGCAGAATGTGTCTGGAGGGGGATGAGACTCCAGAAGACCTGCTTGAGGAGTGTCCCGCCATTTGTCGTCTGAGGCTCTCTCTTCTGGGGAGCCTCTCTCTGTCTACTGAGGAGATGAGGGCTCTCCGACCATGCCACATCGTTAAATTCCTGCGTTCGATTGGGCTGTTTGAGGAGCTGTAACTCACATAGCTGTAAGAGGGCACAATAGATCCTAGTGGTTGCAGTGCTCGATCCTACACCCAATGCTTGGTGATTTGTGCTTTTCGGAAGTTTTCTCGGGTTACGCTTCTTCCTGACTCGTTTCGGTCTCTTCTCCCTCTCGCTGAAAAGGTTTTAGCTGTGCTACGCTTGCGACTCGACTTTTTCGTTCCCCTTCTCTTGCCAAGCGCACTACGTTTGGTGACACGAACTTCTTCACCCGATATGGTCCCTCGTATTTCGGTGCTAACTTGGCTACGAATCCGTCGCTGGCTTACGAGAGTTGGTGATCCTTAACAAGACAAGTTCGTTGGTCGTCGGTTTCCGTTCCCTTCCTCTCAGGTTGTAATTTCTACCTTGATCCTTTGAAGCTCGCTGCTGTTTGCTTCGCGCTATTTCGAAAACCTCTTTTAGCCTGTCTGCCTTTTGTTCTGGCGTTTGCGGTGTGCTTCCTGTACCTGGCGTTTACTCCTCGTAAAACGTTGCTGGCAAGCAAGGTTTCCTTCCCTGCTTCAAGAACGCTGGGGAAAATCCTGTTGAGTCCACGATGCTCGAATCGACGGCTAACCAGATTTCTGGTATCAACTGATCCCACGAACTTTGATTCCCGGAAATCTATTGCGCGATCATCGTCTTTACCGTCTTGTTGGTTTTTCGGTAGTGTTTTCCTGAGGGAAGTATTGGGCGGTGTGTTCTATCTCTACGCCCAGGGAGTTCAAATAACCTTTGAAAATCTGACTTGTGAACTGCACCCCGTTGCCGCAAACAAACCTCTTTGGCACTCCGAACCGGCATAAGATCCGTTCGCGAAAAGCCTTCTGCAATGTGGCCGCTGTTGCTCGTCTCATGGGAACCAATTCCACCCACTTTCTAAACGCGTCATGAAACACCAACAACATTGTGTTACCTTGATTCGATCGTGGTTGGGGGCGTACGAAATCCGCGCACATTATTGCCATTGGCTCCGCCACCTGGCGGGTTAGCATGTGTCCGGCTGGCTTCTTTTGTTCGGTCTTGAACAATTGGCATTTTTCGCAACATTTGACATACCTGGCTGCATCTCTGAACATCCCAGGCCAGTTGTAACGTTGGGACAGCCTCATGATCGTCTTGCGAACTCCTTGATGCCCGGCCATCGGCACGTCGTGGCATTCCAGTAGTACTCTCTTCCTTTGTTCCTCGCTTACAACGAGCTTCCACGGGATGTAGTCTTCGTCATCCGCGTGGTGACCCAGGTGTCGGTATAGCTGCCCGTTTTCTTCCATGTAGTCTGTATACTTCGATGGTTCCTTGGCTACTTTTTCCAGCATCTTTGGAATCCATCCTCCGGCGAACTGTTGGACAACGGCTTGCTAGAGCTGCTCCAACGGGTCTTGTGACAAAGCGTCTGCCACCACGTTGAGCTTGCCTTTCCTGTATTTGACGTCAAACTTGTATTGCTGTAGCTCTAAAGCTCAGCGTGCTACCCTTCCTGTGGGGCTCTCAATTGAATCAAATTATTTTAATGCCATGTGGTCTGTGATCATCTCAAATCGGTATCCTTCCAGGTAGCATTTGAGTTTTCTGATCGCCCATCCGAGCGCCAAGCACTCATTTTCTGTGGCCGAATAGTTCGATTCGGCCTTTGACAATTTCCGGCTGGCGTACGCTATGACCTGCTTCTGCTGATCAATGGTTTGCGTGAGGACCGCTCCGAGGCGGTAGTACATCGTGAACTTTTCTCCGAACTCCGGACATGCCAGGACAGGAGCGGACGTTAGACACTTCTTGAGACTGTCTAATGCGGCTTGTTGTTCCTCCTTCCACGGCCACTTCCAGATGCCCAAGGTATACCAGCTTCTTCTGGAAAAACAAACGTTTTTTTTTATTAAGTTTGAGATTGGCCTCTCTCAGCCGTCGGAATACTTCTCTCAAGTCTGCTATGTGTTGCTCTTTTGTTGTGCTGATCACTAATATGTCGTCTAAGTAGGCGAACGTATGCGGCTCCATCTCCGGGCCTATCACCGTGTCTAATGCTCTCTGAAAAGTCGCACAGGCCGAATGCAAACCGAATGGCATGACTCGCCATTGAAACAGTCCTCGACCTGGCACTGTGAACGTGGTGTACTCCCTGCTGCTTGCCGCCATCGGAATTTGCCAGTAACCGTGCTTCAAGTCCAGCGTCGAAATGTAGCGTGCGTGCCTCAACTTTACCAGTATATGATTTATCCTGGGTACGGGGTATGCAAGGATCAGTTCGTTCACCTGGTGGTCGATCACGCGTTGCATCGCCGGATTTTTGGGGTAGTACCTCTGCTTGATCGGCTTATCATCCCTCATGATGATCCGATGCTCGGCTACGTTGCATACGCCCTTCAATCCCTCGAAGAGTTGCAACTCTGTCCTTAAAAACTCCTGCGTGGCTGGTTCCAAGTCCGCTGGCCATACCGATTCCTGCGCAGCGTCTTCTGCCGATGATGATCCTGCCTTGGGGTCTCCTCCTTGCGGCACCTGGGCTCCTGCTCTTTCTACCTGGCCTAGCGATGGCTCCTTGACGACTGTAACTGCGTCTCGGCCGGCCCCTTGCTTGGCTAGCGTGGTATCCTTGCTGCGGTGCGTCCCCAGGACGGTCTCTCGCTTCTTGCCTCCGGTGCCGCGTCTGTCTTGCTGCTTCTCCGCCTCTGGCAATAACTCGGCTCTTTCGATCGCCTTGGCTGGGGCATGGGCGCACTTCAGAATCAGCATCGCTTCACTGCACTGCATAGTCGTCCCCATCTTGCATAGAAAATCTATCCCCAGGATAAGACTGTCTAACATGGATGGCATTACGAGCATGTCCATTGTCACCTCTTTGCTAATCGGCTTGACTTTGATTCTTAACAACTTATTTTGATTTTGATTCTCAACAATTTACTAATCGCCACCTTCGATCCGTCTGCTAAATGAGTATTCGCGGTCGCTGCGAATACTTCCCCCTTTGCTTTTATCTCCTCAAAAAAAATTTGGCTCACGAAGCTTCGTGATGCCCCGGTCTCAACCGTAGCCTTCGCCATTCGGTGCCCGACCTTCACCATGGCGACTATGCAATTCCGGGACTGACTCGCGCCAGCGCCCATCCGATCCCGATCCGGATGACGTGGCTGCCCGTTTCCCGCTCTCCTACCGCAACATGCCGAATCGCTCACGCCTTGAGCACCACACTGTCAACAGAATAACACCTTGGGATTTGAGCATTCTCTGGCAAAGTGTCCCCCTTGTGAGCAGTTATAGCACCCGCGACTCACGACTGCCGACCTAACCTGGTACCAATCTACAGTCGCAAAGTGCGGACGAATTTCGTTCTGTTTGTTATTTCTGTTCATGTGTGTTTTTTAGGTTAGATTTGTACTTGTACCAAAAAACAGTTGGTACAAATTCAAACGTTTTAAAAAATTAAAAAAAATTGGCGAAAAATGTTGACTTGCCCAACGATGTAAAAAAGTTTATTTTAAGATAAGAATACATTTTCGTATCAAAAACCTTAATACTAAATTAAAAATACAAAAACAAAAACAAAACAATTAAAAATAAGAAGCTTTTAAAAAAACTACTTAAAAATAAAAATAATAAATGTTTTTTATTTGAATATGAATATTTATTTTAATTTAAATGTCACAACAAAGCAACCAAAATGTATCGGCCGTATACATACAACAAAACATTTTCTACACCTTACTTTATAGCACTTGCAAAACAGCCCTTTAACAGACTCAAGAGAGTAAAATAAAGAGAACTTCATGGCTGTCTCCCTCGCACTCACATGTTCAAATCAGTTGGTACTGGCTTGCTCGCATGACACTACCATATTAATTGGATCATGCTATGATAGTGCAAAGGAGCGGCCACGCAACTGCTGGGCGATGAGCGAAAATCGTGAGCGACTAAGCGACTTTGCTCAGCGCTTAAATTGGTTTTAATGTTTTGTGCGTTTCTCAGCGACTAGATAAGAATAATGCAGAAAATTTGTGCGGAAAGTTTAATTGCGGCTGTTCAGAGCCGCTGTGTTTTGTGGAACGACACCCATAAAGACTATAAAAACAAAAAATATAACTGATAAGTAATGGAGTTAAGTAGGCGTAATGTGTGATTGTTCTGCTAAGTATATATACGAGTATAAAGTAATATTAAGATTGTAAAACATATTCAAAGTAATGTTTTATCATTTAAAATTAATTTAATAAGCAATTAACCGAGAAAAAAATACACACCAAGTCAGAAAAAACAAAAACAAACGGCTATCAATTACCAAAAAAATATACTGAATATGCACTTGATGAAAATGCACCATTTAGAAAAAAAATTCTTAAAACTGAAAAAATTATGAACTAGTAATTGCTTCGATAAATGACTTAAGTCCCAAAAATATTCTGTTAATTAATTTCTGTTATTTATTGCCGACTGGCCGCTTCTATTGCAATGTGAATATTCTTCACCATCAATAATACTTCTTGAAGCAATTACTAATTCATCGTTTATTTCTGTTGTTGCATTTATGTAGTCAAGATCAGTATCTCTAACATAATTTCGCGAAATGCGTGCACATTTTGTTTATTGCAGCGCTTTGTGTTGTCTGAATTTCTTTTTGCAAAATGCGCAATTTTCTACTTAAAATACCAAATGCACATTCAATCAATTTTCTGGCACTTGATAAGC
>JAWNNU010001760.1:0-166656 GCA_035044585.1 Scaptomyza polygonia
ATGCAGGCCCTACGAATGATAATGCAAAACTATTGCCAATAGTCTATTTATTAAGTAAAAAATAGTTTCAGGGTTCAAAAACACACATTAGTTGCTTAAAAGGCACAATCTTTTTCATTTCGAGTGCTCATTCGTTTCAAAACGATCCGATCGTACTCGGTATCGAAATGTAGGAATGAAAAACGCTCGGAACCAGTTTACTCGGATTCGAAATGTAGAACAGGCCTGTATATCTCTATTCCGATAGTTGCGCTTTAAATTAAAGTCCACACACCTTCCTATTGCACAAACCTCAGCTTGGAATATGCTGGTGTGCATACCTAGGGGCTCATGGTAAATGAACCAAGGGCCCACCACTTGTTGTGTTAGGGACCCTTCGGTGTACCATTTAATAGTGTGCGGCTTCATGTTGTGGACCTCTTCTAGAGATGTCCACTCCTTTTTGTTGCACAGGTGAACTTGAAACTTTTTCGGCTTTCATTTCGTCCCTTGGATGTGCCAGTAGGGGAAGTTTACCCGATAGCATATCTGTCTCTACTCGACAAAGAATATGTCCTCTCCCAACTCCTTCAGCGGACATTCTTAAAAGGGTTGCCTTCTGTAATAGCCTAATTGTGTGATGGAGTGGTGTTATCTCCAACAGAACCTCAAGCGCTGATGTGGTCCTCATCGCTCCCGTGATTCCTACACATGCCATTCTCTGTAGTTTTGAAGCTGCTTCTGCACAGTGATTTGCTGTGCTTTATCATGGCCTTACTACCATAAGGTATAGCCATCTTATTATCTTTGGTGATGTTCCCCATGACTTCCCAGCTATGCTAAGACACGTATATAGCGCTCTGCAGCACTACGCAATCGTATTCTGAACATGGGTGCCAAAGTTTAATTTACTCTCAAAAGTGACCCCAAGGTACTTTACTTCCTTGCTTGTTTCTATTGGACTCCCTGCGAGCCTAACCTCCCTCATCCTTTGTAGCTTGCATCTTCTGGTGAATGGAACGATGACTGTTTTTGTAGCTAAAATTTTGATGCCACGCTCCCGTACCACACCCAGCCAACCATCCACCATATTCGTTTAACTTTGAGCTGGAGTCACCAAATTTGGAAGGAAGATAGCTTTTTGGCATCCCCATCTGCACCAGACAATCTTTGAGACAGCGTACACCCCTGCTGTATCCAGACACCATTGCAATCAGCTCTCTTTTAATCTGTTTTACTACTGGTTTCTACTTGTTTTTTTTAGCTTCGGGCGTTGAAACAATGCCTACAACAAAGTGAAATGAAGCCCTGCGGGCGCTATGATACTTTTGGATATGTCATAACGCCCGTGAGCGCTATGACACTATTTTTTGAGTCAAAACAACCACGGCGTTATGACACTGGGCGTTATGACATGTACCCTTCTAATGCTGGTCTTCCTTTTGGTTTTTGTGACATAAAACTGTCAACTTAGAGCTTAACTGATGGTATCTTTGTTAAGCTTGTTCAATTGCGCATCTTTAAAGTAGGGCATTGTTTTTAGAGATATATAACATATAATGAAAAAAATCCAAATCACGATTTCCAAAAAGTGTCTCAATGGCGATCACCCCCCTTTATCTTGTGAAAGATCAAAACATAGAGCTAATAAAATAAAATAAAATAAAATCTTTCTTATACTCGATACCGAAGGTAAAGAGTATTTTGGGTTTGTGCAATGTCCGTCATGGTGTCTGTCCGTCTGTCCGTCCGTATGTTCGCAACTTTTTTCCACACCCTTAAAGCTAGAGACTTGAAACTTTACAAATATCGTTATCTATAGCAAAGTAAATTAAAGTGTCAAGATTGGAGCTCTACGATAACTAGGGGGCTGGCAAATCGATAAACTCGATAACGCAAAATTGATAGATCCAGCTATTTCGCAAGCCCTTACAGCTAGAACTACCAAATTTGGGGAGAAAATAGCTACTATCAATCTCCAAAAAAATGCAAAAGCTAGAGTCACAAAATTTGGTAGGGAGATAGCTATCAACGATCTCCAAAAAACTGCATAAAAGTTTTGGAGCCACGCCCCCCCGTTCCGAGCCCCTTGCATTTTGAAATCAAAAACGACTATATTTTCCAAATTTTTTGAGCTAGAGCTGCCAAATTTAGTCCCAAGATAGGTGATAAAGAAACCCAAAAAAAGTGGATGGCGCCGCCACCTATACCCCCAGCCCCCAGCCACCCTTCCACCATATTCTACTAACTTTGAGCTATAGTCACCAAACTTGGTATGAGGATAACAATTAACATCATAAATAGATCTGCTAAAAAACTTTGGACGCCACGCCCCCATGCCAGCCCCCAGCCCCCCTTCACCATATTCTACTAACTTTGAGCTAGAGTCACCAAATTTGGTATGAGGATAGCAATTGCCATCATAAATAGATCTGCAGCAAAACTTTGGACGCCACGCCCGACCATACCAGCCCCCAGCCCCCCTTCCACCATATTCTACTAGCTTTGAGTTAGAGGCACCAAATTTGGTATGAGGATAGCAATTAACATCATAAATAGATCTGCAGCAAAACTTTGGACGCCACGCCCCCCCTTACCAGCCCCCAGCAACCCTTCCACTATATTCTACTAACTTTGAGCTAGAGTAACCAAATTTGGTATGAGGATAGCTATTTACATCATAAATAGATCTGCAGCAAAAGTTTGGATGCCTTGCCCCCCCCCCCCCCCTTACCAACCCAAGCCATCCTTCCCCCAAATTTGACTAATTTTGAGCTAGAGTCACCAAATTTGGTATGAGGATAGCAATTGACATCATACACAGATCTTCAGCTAAAATTTTGATGCCACGCCCCCCGTACCACACTCAGCCAACCATCCACCATATTCTTTTAACTTTGAGCTGGAAACACCAAATCTGGAAGGAAGATAGCTTTTTGGCATCCCCATCTGCACCAGACAATCTTTGAGACAGCGTACACCCCTGCCGTATCCACACACCATTGCAATCAGCTCTCTTTTAATCTGTTTTACTACTGGAATCAAGTATACCGCAGTCGGGTGCGTCCGACTGCAACGTTTCTACTTGTTTTTATTTAAGTTTTTGATTTCTATTCAATTTAACAACCAAAATCAATCGAATTCATTAACTTATTTGTAGTTATTACTCGCAATGATCAGTATCGCAGTTGATTAATTATTTTTATTGATGTATGTACCGCACACTCAACATTGCTCACATACCTAATTTAAACGGCGCGAGATTTATAAAAATCAAAGTAATTTCCTTATTGGTTTTTTTTTGACTATTTATTTGCCTTTGCCAATCTTACAATAATTCACTTACATAAGCTTTGAAATATTACAAAGTTTAGATCGATATATCGGTATAATAATATTTGGCTCTGGAATGAACACAACTACGTTTAGTAATAAGAGCGCGCTGGCATCACGAAAAATTTAGCCCACGCTTTTTTCGGCATAATTCTTTTATTTATCGATCATTACTGTTTCAACTTTATATAAAAAATTATTTTTAATATTTTAGTTTTGTTTTTAGAAAGCCTATTTTTTAGTTTTCCAATTAAATTTATGTTTAACTTTTAGTGTAATGTTTTAATAAAAAATTTCTTTTCTGACAGTTACTTAAAGCATAGAAGTGAGCCTTAAAAGTACGCTTGACTTTGCTGATAGTTTCATAATCAATCCGATACAAGTAAAGCTAATAAAAATCTTTTAAAAAAAGTAAACATTTTGGTGTATATTGAATACTAGCAAACCCGGCGAACTCCTTCTCGCACCAAATTTTATTTCATTTAACAACAGTAATGAATTCATTTCGATTACAAAATTAAGTATTATTTAGTGGAACTTCTAAAAAATTTAATGAAAGTAAATCCAAAGTAAATACTGAGTCGAAGCGTTATACGTGTCCGCAAATTATCCGTTTCATTAAAGTGGTCTTTAGGAAACCAAATTTTTTGTTTTTTGGTCTGACGTTAACTCAAACAAAGCGGATGGTTATTGGCCTTGTGACTTGTCAATTCTCATTGCGAACGCAAGGCGAACTGGAAATTGCAATCGTTTGAAGTCAATCGGAAGATCAGTCGGAATCATTGGAAAGCGAGTACCGTTGCAAAGTCACGGTGGATTCAAATTACGCAATATCATAATAGCTGTACCAACTTTGAGTTGCAAGTTATGTGGTGGTAATCCTGGTAACTCCATAGGATAATTTACAACATCATCGGGATTTGTTATGGAATCAACGGATGTATGTCACCAAATCGCCAGCAGTTTTTGATTGAATTGGGAAATTCAGTGCGTGTACATCATTATTCTTTGCAGTCAGATTTGCTCGTTAACTTAACCAAGCATAATTCTGACAATTCTCACTAACGTATGGGGAAACTTTTTCAATAAGAGCTCATTGAGATTCTACAAATCGGCAAAAGTCGTTGATAAGAGTAATTAATCCAGACGTCGCATCAACTGGGACTTTTCCATTTCCAATAGCTAACAATTGTTTGGAAAATTTCATTTTGATGTTGAACTCTCATATTAGTGGTTAGCGATAATGTTTTTACGTTATTCCATAAAGGTGATGCCTTCAGGCAAGCATGCAATTCATCTGCAGGCGTTCCACGGGGAATAGCTGTCTGCCTGAAATCGCCTGCAAACAATATCATCAAGCCACCAAAGATGTTGTTATTTCGCCGAAGATCCTTCAGTGTGAAGTGCTTCAAGTGATTTCTTATGTGCTATTGTGCACTCATCCCAAACAACAATTTTCCCATTGCACTGGACCTGGAAATTTGCATGTTGGAGTATCAATTGTGTTTAAATTGAGTGGCAACTTAAGCGCAGAATGTGCAGTACGACCGCCATCTAAAAGAGTCTCCGCAATTTCAGATGATGCTAACACCAAACCTATGTCACATCTCGATCGAATAGTGGCCAATATCAATGAAATGACAATTGTTTTCCCTGTTGGTGCGTCCAGCAGGAAAAGACCACCACTATTATTGTTCTCCGCTTGCATTATTGTTTCGTAAGTCAATGATCTTCGTGTGCTCACGCGTTGTCTCAATTGGACATTTTGTCTTGAAATATTTTGTCTTTCTTCGCTTAAGTTCTGTGAATACACTTGTTGCTGGATTGCATGTCTTCTGCGGAGGCCGATGTTCGCACGTTGTCCTCTAGGCTTTTTGGACAGAGTGGTGAGTTTAACCTCAAATGCACGATCCACATAATTTAAACAGTTCAACTTACCACCTTAAAGATATATGCCAGCTGTTGAAATTGAATAAAAATTTGAACAATACACGTGATAAGTTTGATGGTATCTTATTGAAATGTTAGGAAACAAATAACTTTTTTTTTTACTTTTTTTCACGATTTCACAGTGAACACAATACCGGTTGTATTGATATTGGTTTGTAGTACATGCTATGTACCAGAGTTGGCGCTGTACGTGAAAAAAAGATTTTTACGCTTTTCTGTTGAAATTTTTCCTGAATTTTTTTGCTATAAATCTCGCGGAGCCCGAGACCTTTAAAACGAATGGCGTGGAAATCGGTTCGTGCGTTTTGGAGTTATAGCGTCCGGAAGGAAATTTTGACTTATTATTATATAGTAGTTAGATAACAAATTTGATTCAAAAAGATAATAAGACAAAATATATTTTCAAAAATTCTGTGTCCTATTAATTAATTAGTTAATTGTTCTGGTCACGATAAGACCAAGTAAATCTCGTTTGTCTTTCCGAATATCTGCTAAGACCACGAATACCAATAGACAGTGACAGTAATAGGGACGACTTCATTACATCTTACATAGAAAAAATTAACGAACCAAAAATTGAGGACTTAGAAGGAAAGGTGAATGACTACCTTCGCAAACAGAACGCAAATTTTGAAACAAAAAAAATGCAAGAACTAACAAAACAATATGAAAACTTTAAAGTTATTACACCGAAAGTAGAAGTGTTTAATGATATTAAGATATTAATAAAGCGAACCCTTAGACAATGTAAAATTTATGCTTACATTTGACAGAAAACAGGAAACATAAACCGCATGGAGGCGGTCCGCACGCATAGCTTACTAAATCTACGAGCCCTATAATGGGAGCTCTCGACATTACCAAATATTGGGCATTATAAGAAATAAAGTTGTAGGATTTGCAGATGGAGTTTTAACCTCAATCGATACTGCATTTAACTTCAAAGCAATAATTGCGTGATTAAACAGGTACTTTACTCTATCAGAAAGGGTGATATCTCTTTGCTTGAATAATAATACGAAGTTGATCGGAAACTGACTTTGGTAACCAATAAAACTATATCATAATAACTAATTACACGGCAGAGGCAGCGGTTCTCAACGAAAAAATTCAGAAAGGACGCTTTTCATTCCTTTATTTCTGGTCTACGGAAAACACTTAGGTGGGCGGTTTTCCCAGCTCGGTCACAACCTCCTTGCCAATCATCGGCCTGCCAATTCGCGTGCTGTGCTTAGTCTCTTTGCAGACTTCGCACTTGAGCACATGCGTCCGCACTTGCGCTGCCATCCTCGGCCAAAAGTAAAATTGACGCAGCCTTGCCAACGTCCGGGCTATGCATCCGTGCATACCCTTATCACCGTCGTTCGCCTGTTGGACTAACGTGCTGGGTAGCGCTTCCGGGACCGACAGCTTTCACAGGAACTTCTGACTATCCTACCGAGCGAACTGCGACCTCTTAAAGAGCCGACCATCCTCGATCCGGAGATCTGGAAAACGTTTTGATTCTGCTCGCACCAACGCCAACCGCTCCAGATCCTCCTCGATCTCAAAGGCTGTTGTTTCGAACTCGAACAAGTTGAGTAACTTCCACCTCAAACGGTCGAGAGGGCATGTCGCTTCCTTTCCGGTGCTTGATTTGAAAATGAAATGCCTGTAGCGCTAGGGACCACCTTGCTAATCTCCCGGTCAGGTCCTTAATTAACATTAGCCATTGGAGACTTGAATGATCCGTAATGACCGTGAACGGCATCAGCTCCACGTATGGCCTAAAACGCTCGATTGCCTTAACCGCTGCCAAACACTCCTTCACCGTCACGCTATAGTTTAACTGAGCTCCACGCAGCTTAGCTAAAAAGGACGCAATTGGCCGATCTGCACCTTCGTCGTCTCGCTGGAAAAAATCTACACCAATCCCCAGGTGGCTTGCGTCGCACTGGATGAAGTAAGGTCGCCGAAAATTTGGATGCACAAGTACTGGCGCGCAGGTAAGTGCCTTCTTCAGCTTATGAAACGCCTCGACTGCGTCGTCAGACATCTCGACCTTCTTGCCGATTTTCAGGCAGTCAGTGGCGCAAACAGGCTCGAGAAACCGCGGATGAATCGCCTGTACCAGCCTTCAGTTCCCAAAATTCTCTTCAACCTTGCTCGGATCCGTTCGGAGAGCTCCGTCCCCAACAATATACCTTAAGTAACTCAGAAACTTAAAACAGAACTTAGATTTCTGCAAGCCGATGGTGAGATTTGCCGTCTTCAAGCAATGCGCTACCTCCTTCAACAGCTGTACATACTCCTCGAATGTGCGAGAGATAATCAGCAGGTCATCAAAGTAAACGAACACTCGGTTCCGCAGACGTTGTGGCATTAATTCAGCCTTGACCACCTCCAGCTGCTCCTGGAGCTGGGTACTCAACTTGTGCGGTTTCACCGCCTCTCCCTTAGTCCCGAATTCCAACTCAACCTGTTCCAGCGACTCTACTCCTACAATCTCGGGTGCCAGGTGGAACTTCATTCAGAAGTCGATCCCTAGGTAGAGATTCTGGCCCAGAGCGGGGCACACATATAGCATCATCCTGTGCGACTCGTTCTTGTATTGGATCGGGACAATGATCTTACCCAACACCGAGTAGCTCGCACCTCCTGCGGCTCGCACCTTAGACCTTTGCCTTTCCACGCTTGGCCTTGCTTTTCAATGAGCTCCACTGCTCCTGCGCCTTACAAGCTTACGGTCGCAACAGTGTCCAGTGGATCTTTCACGGCATGTCCTTGGATCTGTACTTCGACAAAGGCTCGATTGTCGCCCTTCAGCACCGGTCCAAGCGCCTCGCACACGCTCTTGCGTTCCCTGTGGCGTAATGTGAGCCTCCTTCGCCTCCGTGGAACTGGTGAGCTCTGGTTCCGCTTCGAGTCATCCTTTTCGGCAAAGATTCGGGCTCTAGCTTTTTTGTACGCTGCATCACGCGTTTCCAAAGGCGGTCGTGTTGACCACTTGAGCCTCGGTAAGTGCTCGCTGTTGGCTTTCATGACTATGTCCTTAACTTACATGCAATTGTTATTTCTAGTTCTTACATTAAACGTGCATTGTGGAGAGGGTTCTACTGGCTTTTCATTGAACGCGACTCGTATGCCTGGGTCGCGCTCTGCCTCCCGTTTCCCTTCCGACATTTTTAACACTTCGGTAGTACCACACTGAGCAATCCGCATTTATAGCAAAATACATTCCTTACAGTGGCCCCGCACTCCCAAAATGTGTGCCCTCGTTGAGCGCAGTTCCAGCACGTAAGCGCGTTGCTATCGCCACTCCCGCCTCTGTGCCTGTAAAGCGCTTCGACTGTCACATCTGGTACAACCTCTGCCGTGGTCTCCTCCTCCTCGTGGAATGGTCCCTCGGCCGACAGACCGTCTCCGTCGGGGTCTGGCTCCTCGACCAACGGGATGACAGCATCCTTTCCGCATCATGGCACTCTTCTCTCAGCCTTTTCAGGTCCGTGATCCACATCGGATAGATGACCCGCGAAATCCCATCCCGATCTGCGCGTTTGGAAGCGCTGCTTCAGAGCGTACCGCAGACTTGGCCAGTCTGTGGCTCCATTTGTCCTGAGGAACATTCAGTATTAATCCTTGGCTCTTCACACGACCAGAGTGTGGAAATCCCGCAAGATATCCGGCCACGGATGCCGACTGGCATTCCAGATGGGCTGGCATCAAAAACGAGACCCCATCTACGCATCGCGATCACTTCTGGTCTCATATGGGCTATACCGAATGGCTACTTGCGGTCTGCTCACTGCCCACCTGGGCTGCGCTACGTGCTCCAAACATCCAATGCTCCGCCTGTTCACGCTGGGCGGATTCCGGCGCACGGTTGTCGAACCAGTGTCCTTGTGCTGCTGGAGGCTTTTTCCGTGGAGCTACGCTGTGGTCAGCCTGCGGTGCTGCATTTTGCACGTGTGGAGGGCGTAAAGTTGGCGTTCCTTCTTTGGGCCCTGACAGTTATGTATACAGGCTGCTCTCTCGAATTGCCTTCACATACTCTAGCATCTCGCGTCTGTTCTAAGCCTGGAGCTCGAGCATTCCCGATGCCATAACCGCCTGAAACGTTTCCCGCGCCTCTGTCAGAGCCTACTGCTCTAGCCTCCAAGGATAAATTTCCTCTGGTGGCGACGTGTCTTTGTTGGGCTGTTGTGCTTGAAATTGGGAGATTGAACGAGTTGAGGGAGCCAATAATTAAGCCCCTCTACTTCGGTTGAAATCTGCGCTACGCCTATCTTTTCTTTGTTCCTGCACGTATTCTTTTTCCCTACGCATTACTTTTCTTTCTCCTGCTAATTAAAAATTTATTTTTTCTTTCTTTCTTTTAGATAAATACTCACATCATATATAAACGGGGTGAGACGAACATGTAACATGATACGGGTACGGTAAGTATTGATTACATACATTGGTCCTAATCCAAAAAATTTTCCGATTACTATTGAAACTAATTGCTATACGGTACATGGCCTGGCAGGAAACGCAATGCCGGCCTGAATGACATGGCACGGACCATCGCCTTACCACATGAGCACAAATACCGTAAACCAAAAATTTAAGTAAATAAACTTTGACTTTGTCTACCAATCCTGCGCCGGGGCACTAAAGGATGTGGCGTTAATATGCGGTTTGCCATACGCACTTACCTATATATCCCGCTACTTTTGCGTCAGCTTAGGCATTCGACCTTAATGCCAGCCAGAAAAAACAACCAACACACAACATGTAATCTGTAACAAATATATGAATGTGTACTGTGACTTTACTAGCGTCTTTCATTGAGTTTTTCCATTGAACGCCATTTTTTATGAACCGGCCTTTGATTCCCAACACTTAATAGCCAGCTAGCAAATCGGTGACCCAGGGATGGATACGACCTCGATACAGTGTGGACCGGTGTAACAAAACTTTATATTTTTACAGAAAACTAACAAAAATCAGACTAGCAGCGATAGAGTGCACCATCGGACAACTTTAGGACATACATGGTAAAAAGAAGATGTTAGTATTTACCCCCAATGCGCCCTCCCTACCTATGAATTGGCATTTTGTCATTCTACGCCAATTCCCTAATGCTTACAACACTAACAACAACAACTTGACCCGACATAAACACACAATCGTCGCACCTACACATAAATTACTACTCACACATGTTTGTACTCTATAACGAAGGTAAAGAAAATATTGGGTTTGTGCAATGTCCGTCATGGTGTCTGTCCGAACTCAACTTTTTTCCACACCCTTCAAGCTAGAGACTTGAATCTTTGCAAATCTCTTTATCTATGGCATAGTTAATTAAAGTGGGGCTGGCAAATCGATTAACTCGATAACGCAAAATCGACAGATCCAGCTTTTTCGCAAGCCCTTACAGCTAGAACTACATAATTTGGGGAAGAGATAGCAACTAAGAACCCAAAAAACTGCATCAAAAATTGTGAGCCACGCCCATACGCCACCACTCCCATACCGCCCCCAGCCACCCTTCCATCATATTCTACTAACTTTGAGCTAGAGTCACCAAATTTGGTATGAGGATAGCAATTGCCATCATAAATAGATCTGCAGCAAAACTTTGGACGCCACACCCGACCATACCAGCCCCCAGCCCCCCTTCCACCATATTCTACTAGCTTTGAGTTAGAGGCACCAAATTTGGTATGAGGATAGCAATTAACATCATTAATAGATCTGCAGCAAAACTTTGGACGCCACGCCCCCCCTTACCAGCCACCAGCAACCCTTCCACTATATTCTACTAACTTTGAGCTAGAGTAACCAAATTTGGTATGAGGATAGCTATTTACATCATAAATAGATCTGCAGCAAAAGTTTGGATGCCTTGCCCCCCCCCCCCCCCTTACCAACCCAAGCCATCCTTCCCCCAAATTTGACTAATTTTGAGCTAGAGTCACCAAATTTGGTATGAGGATAGCAATTGACATCATACACAGATCTTCAGCTAAAATTTTGATGCCACGCCCCCCGTACCACACTCAGCCAACCATCCACCATATTCTTTTAACTTTGAGCTGGAAACACCAAATTTGGAAGGGAGATAGCTTTTTGGCATCCCCATCTGCACCAGACAATCTTTGAGACAGCGTACACCCCTGCCGTATCCACACACCATTGCAATCAGCTCTCTTTTAATCTGTTTTACTACTGGAATCAAGTATACCGCAGTCGGGTGCGTCCGACTGCAACGTTTCTACTTGTTTTTATTTAAGTTTTTGATTTCTATTCAATTTAACAACCAAAATCAATCGAATTCATTAACTTATTTGTAGTTATTACTCGCAATGATCAGTATCGCAGTTGATTAATTATTTTTATTGATGGATGTACCGCACACTCAACATTGCTCACATACCTAATTTAAACGGCGCGAGATTTATAAAAATCAAAGTATTTTCCTTATTGGTTTTTTTTTTGACTATTTATTTGCCTTTGCCAATCTTACAATAATTCAATTACATAAGCTTTGAAATATTACAAAGTTTAGATCGATATATCGGTATAATAATATTTGGCTCTGGAATGAACACAACTACGTTTAGTAATAAGAGCGCGCTGGCATCACGAAAAATTTAGCCCACGCTTTTTTCGGCATAATTCTTTTATTTATCGATCATTACTGTTTCAACTTTATATAAAAAATTATTTTTAATATTTTAGTTTTGTTTTTAGAAAGCCTATTTTTTAGTTTTCCAATTAAATTTATGTTTAACTTTTAGTGTAATGTTTTAATAAAAAATTTCTTTTCTGACAGTTACTTAAAGCATAGAAGTGAGCCTTAAAAGTACGCTTGACTTTGCTGATAGTTTCATAATCAATCCGATACAAGTAAAGCTAATAAAAATCTTTTAAAAAAAGTAAACATTTTGGTGTATATTGAATACTAGCAAACCCGGCGAACTCCTTCTCGCACCAAATTTTATTTCATTTAACAACAGTAATGAATTCATTTCGATTACAAAATTAAGTATTATTTAGTGGAACTTCTAAAAAATTTAATGAAAGTAAATCCAAAGTAAATACTGAGTCGAAGCGTTATACGTGTCCGCAAATTATCCGTTTCATTAAAGTGGTCTTTAGGAAACCAAATTTTTTGTTTTTTGGTCTGACGTTAACTCAAACAAAGCGGATGGTTATTGGCCTTGTGACTTGTCAATTCTCATTGCGAACGCAAGGCGAACTGGAAATTGCAATCGTTTGAAGTCAATCGGAAGATCAGTCGGAATCATTGGAAAGCGAGTACCGTTGCAAAGTCACGGTGGATTCAAATTACGCAATATCATAATAGCTGTACCAACTTTGAGTTGCAAGTTATGTGGTGGTAATCCTGGTAACTCCATAGGATAATTTACAACATCATCGGGATTTGTTATGGAATCAACGGATGTATGTCACCAAATCGCCAGCAGTTTTTGATTGAATTGGGAAATTCAGTGCGTGTACATCATTATTCTTTGCATTCAGATTTGCTCGTTAACTTAACCAAGCATAATTCTGACAATTCTCACTAACGTATGGGGAAACTTTTTCAATAAGAGCTCATTGAGATTCTACAAATCGGCAAAAGTCGTTGATAAGAGTAATTAATCCAGACGTCGCATCAACTGGGACTTTTCCATTTCATATGGCATAGTTAATTAAAGTGGGGCTGGCAAATCGATTAACTCGATAACGCAAAATCGACAGATCCAGCTTTTTCGCAAGCCCTTACAGCTAGAACTACATAATTTGGGGAAGAGATAGCAACTAAGAACCCAAAAAACTGCATCAAAAATTGTGAGCCACGCCCATACGCCCCACTCCCATACCGCCCCCAGCCACCCTTCCATCATATTCTACTAACTTTGAGCTAGAGTCACCAAATTTGGTATGAGGATAGCAATTGCCATCATAAATAGATCTGCAGCAAAACTTTGGACGCCACACCCGACCATACCAGCCCCCAGCCCCCCTTCCACCATATTCTATTTAAGTTTTTGATTAAGTTTTTTTTTTTCTATTCAATTTAACAACCAAAATCAATCGAATTCATTAACTTATTTATAGTTATTACTCGCAATGATCAGTATCGCAGTTGATTAATTTTTTTTATCGATGGATGTACCGCACTCTCAACATTGCTCACATACCTAATTTAAACGGCGCAAGATTTATAAAAATCAAAGTATTTTCCTTATTGGTTTTTTTTTGACTATTTATTTGCCTTTGCCAATCTTACAATAATTCAATTACATAAGCTTTGAAATATTACAAAGTTTAGATCGATATATCGGTATAATAATATTTGGCTCTGGAATGAACACAACTACGTTTAGTAATAAGAGCGCGCTGGCATCACGAAAAATTTAGCCCACGCTTTTTTCGGCATAATTTTTTTATTTATCGATCATTACTGTTTCAACTTTATATAAAAAATTATTTTTAATATTTTAGTTTTGTTTTTAGAAAGCGTATTTTTTAGTTTTCCAATTAAATTTATGTTTAACTTTTAGTGTAATGTTTTAATAAAAAATTTCTTTTCTGACAGTTACTTAAAGCATAGAAGTGAGCCTTAAAAGTACGCTTGACTTTGCTGATAGTTTCATGCTCAATCCGATACAAGTAAAGCTAATAAAAATCTTTTAAAAAAAGTAAACATTTTGGTGTATATTGAATAATAGCAAACCCGGCGAACTCCTTCTCGCACCAAATTTTATTTCATTTAACAACAGTAATGAATTCATTTCGATTACAAAATTAAGTATTATTTAGTGGAACTTCTAAAAAATTTAATGAAAGTAAATCCAAATTAAATACTGAGTCGAAGCGTTATACGTGTCCGCAAATTATCCGTTTCATTAAAGTGGTCTTTAGGAAACCAAATTTTTTGTTTTTTGGTCTGACGTTAACTCAAACAAAGCGGATGGTTTCCCAACTCGTGAACACGCAACGTATAACTGCCCATGTGAAAAACAATGATTTTCTAAATTTATCCCGCAAACACTTAGCTATTGGCCTTGTGACTTGTCAATTCTCATTGCGAACGCAAGGCGACCTGGAAATTGCAATCGTTTGAAGTCAATCGGAAGATCAGTCGGAATCATTGGAAAGTGGATACCGTTGCAAAGTCACGGTGGATTCAAATTACGCAATATCATAATAGCTGTACCAACTTTGAGTTGCAAGTTATGTGGTGGTAATCCTGGTAACTCCATAGGATAATTTACAACATCATCGGGATTTGTTATGGAATCAACGGATTTGTATGTCACCAAATCGCCAGCAGTTTTTGATTGAATTGGGAAATTCAGTGCGTGTACATCATTATTCTTTGCAGTCAGATTTGCTCGTTAACTTAACCAAGCATAATTCTGACAATTCTCACTAACGTATGGGGAAACTTTTTCAATAAGAGCTCATTGAGATTCTACAAATCGGCAAAAGTCGTTGATAAGAGTAATTAATCCAGACGTCGCATCAACTGGGACTTTTCCATTTCATATGGCATAGTTAATTAAAGTGGGGCTGGCAAATCGATTAACTCGATAACGCAAAATCGACAGATCCAGCTTTTTCGCAAGCCCTTACAGCTAGAACTACATAATTTGGGGAAGAGATAGCAACTAAGAACCCAAAAAACTGCATCAAAAATTGTGAGCCACGCCCATACGCCCCACTCCCATACCGCCCCCAGCCACCCTTCCATCATATTCTACTAACTTTGAGCTAGAGTCACCAAATTTGGTATGAGGATAGCAATTGCCATCATAAATAGATCTGCAGCAAAACTTTGGACGCCACACCCGACCATACCAGCCCCCAGCCCCCCTTCCACCATATTCTATTTAAGTTTTTGATTAAGTTTTTTTTTTTCTATTCAATTTAACAACCAAAATCAATCGAA
This sequence comes from Scaptomyza polygonia, assembly GCA_035044585.1. NCBI lineage: Eukaryota > Metazoa > Arthropoda > Insecta > Diptera > Drosophilidae > Scaptomyza > Scaptomyza polygonia. The sequence continues at coordinate 15,194 of JAWNNU010001760.1, forward strand.
TTCATTAACTTATTTATAGTTATTACTCGCAATGATCAGTATCGCAGTTGATTAATTTTTTTTATCGATGGATGTACCGCACACTCAACATTGCTCACATACCTAATTTAAACGGCGCAAGATTTATAAAAATCAAAGTATTTTCCTTATTGGTTTTTTTTTGACTATTTATTTGCCTTTGCCAATCTTACAATAATTCAATTACATAAGCTTTGAAATATTACAAAGTTTAGATCGATATATCGGTATAATAATATTTGGCTCTGGAATGAACACAACTACGTTTAGTAATAAGAGCGCGCTGGCATCACGAAAAATTTAGCCCACGCTTTTTTCGGCATAATTCTTTTATTTATCGATCATTACTGTTTCAACTTTATATAAAAAATTATTTTTAATATTTTAGTTTTGTTTTTAGAAAGCCTATTTTTTAGTTTTCCAATTAAATTTATGTTTAACTTTTAGTGTAATGTTTTAATAAAAAATTTCTTTTCTGACAGTTACTTAAAGCATAGAAGTGAGCCTTAAAAGTACGCTTGACTTTGCTGATAGTTTCATAATCAATCCGATACAAGTAAAGCTAATAAAAATCTTTTAAAAAAAGTAAACATTTTGGTGTATATTGAATACTAGCAAACCCGGCGAACTCCTTCTCGCACCAAATTTTATTTCATTTAACAACAGTAATGAATTCATTTCGATTACAAAATTAAGTATTATTTAGTGGAACTTCTAAAAAATTTAATGAAAGTAAATCCAAAGTAAATACTGAGTCGAAGCGTTATACGTGTCCGCAAATTATCCGTTTCATTAAAGTGGTCTTTAGGAAACCAAATTTTTTGTTTTTTGGTCTGACGTTAACTCAAACAAAGCGGATGGTTATTGGCCTTGTGACTTGTCAATTCTCATTGCGAACGCAAGGCGAACTGGAAATTGCAATCGTTTGAAGTCAATCGGAAGATCAGTCGGAATCATTGGAAAGCGAGTACCGTTGCAAAGTCACGGTGGATTCAAATTACGCAATATCATAATAGCTGTACCAACTTTGAGTTGCAAGTTATGTGGTGGTAATCCTGGTAACTCCATAGGATAATTTACAACATCATCGGGATTTGTTATGGAATCAACGGATTTGTATGTCACCAAATCGCCAGCAGTTTTTGATTGAATTGGGAAATTCAGTGCGTGTACATCATTATTCTTTGCAGTCAGATTTGCTCGTTAACTTAACCAAGCATAATTCTGACAATTCTCACTAACGTATGGGGAAACTTTTTCAATAAGAGCTCATTGAGATTCTACAAATCGGCAAAAGTCGTTGATAAGAGTAATTAATCCAGACGTCGCATCAACTGGGACTTTTCCATTTCATATGGCATAGTTAATTAAAGTGGGGCTGGCAAATCGATTAACTCGATAACGCAAAATCGACAGATCCAGCTTTTTCGCAAGCCCTTACAGCTAGAACTACATAATTTGGGGAAGAGATAGCAACTAAGAACCCAAAAAACTGCATCAAAAATTGTGAGCCACGCCCATACGCCCCACTCCCATACCGCCCCCAGCCACCCTTCCATCATATTCTACTAACTTTGAGCTAGAGTCACCAAATTTGGTATGAGGATAGCAATTGCCATCATAAATAGATCTGCAGCAAAACTTTGGACGCCACACCCGACCATACCAGCCCCCAGCCCCCCTTCCACCATATTCTATTTAAGTTTTTGATTAAGTTTTTTTTTTTCTTATCAATTTAACAACCAAAATCAATCGAATTCATTAACTTATTTATAGTTATTACTCGCAATGATCAGTATCGCAGTTGATTAATTTTTTTTATCGATGGATGTACCGCACACTCAACATTGCTCACATACCTAATTTAAACGGCGCAAGATTTATAAAAATCAAAGTATTTTCCTTATTGGTTTTTTTTTGACTATTTATTTGCCTTTGCCAATCTTACAATAATTCAATTACATAAGCTTTGAAATATTACAAAGTTTAGATCGATATATCGGTATAATAATATTTGGCTCTGGAATGAACACAACTACGTTTAGTAATAAGAGCGCGCTGGCATCACGAAAAATTTAGCCCACGCTTTTTTCGGCATAATTCTTTTATTTATCGATCATTACTGTTTCAACTTTATATAAAAAATTATTTTTAATATTTTAGTTTTGTTTTTAGAAAGCGTATTTTTTAGTTTTCCAATTAAATTTATGTTTAACTTTTAGTGTAATGTTTTAATAAAAAATTTCTTTTCTGACAGTTACTTAAAGCATAGAAGTGAGCCTTAAAAGTACGCTTGACTTTGCTGATAGTTTCATGCTCAATCCGATACAAGTAAAGCTAATAAAAATCTTTTAAAAAAAGTAAACATTTTGGTGTATATTGAATACTAGCAAACCCGGCGAACTCCTTCTCGCACCAAATTTTATTTCATTTAACAACAGTAATGAATTCATTTCGATTACAAAATTAAGTATTATTTAGTGGAACTTCTAAAAAATTTAATGAAAGTAAATCCAAATTAAATACTGAGTCGAAGCGTTATACGTGTCCGCAAATTATCCGTTTCATTAAAGTGGTCTTTAGGAAACCAAATTTTTTGTTTTTTGGTCTGACGTTAACTCAAACAAAGCGGATGGTTTCCCAACTCGTGAACACGCAACGTATAACTGCCCATGTGAAAAACAATGATTTTCTAAATTTATCCCGCAAACACTTAGCTATTGGCCTTGTGACTTGTCAATTCTCATTGCGAACGCAAGGCGACCTGGAAATTGCAATCGTTTGAAGTCAATCGGAAGATCAGTCGGAATCATTGGAAAGTGAGTACCGTTGCAAAGTCACGGTGGATTCAAATTACGCAATATCATAATAGCTGTACCAACTTTGAGTTGCAAGTTATGTGGTGGTAATCCTGGTAACTCCATAGGATAATTTACAACATCATCGGGATTTGTTATGGAATCAACGGATTTGTATGTCACCAAATCGCCAGCAGTTTTTGATTGAATTGGGAAATTCAGTGCGTGTACATCATTATTCTTTGCAGTCAGATTTGCTCGTTAACTTAACCAAGCATAATTCTGACAATTCTCACTAACGTATGGGGAAACTTTTTCAATAAGAGCTCATTGAGATTCTACAAATCGGCAAAAGTCGTTGATAAGAGTAATTAATCCAGACGTCGCATCAACTGGGACTTTTCCATTTCATATGGCATAGTTAATTAAAGTGGGGCTGGCAAATCGATTAACTCGATAACGCAAAATCGACAGATCCAGCTTTTTCGCAAGCCCTTACAGCTAGAACTACATAATTTGGGGAAGAGATAGCAACTAAGAACCCAAAAAACTGCATCAAAAATTGTGAGCCACGCCCATACGCCCCACTCCCATACCGCCCCCAGCCACCCTTCCATCATATTCTACTAACTTTGAGCTAGAGTCACCAAATTTGGTATGAGGATAGCAATTGCCATCATAAATAGATCTGCAGCAAAACTTTGGACGCCACACCCGACCATACCAGCCCCCAGCCCCCCTTCCACCATATTCTATTTAAGTTTTTGATTAAGTTTTTTTTTTTCTATTCAATTTAACAACCAAAATCAATCGAATTCATTAACTTATTTATAGTTATTACTCGCAATGATCAGTATCGCAGTTGATTAATTTTTTTTATCGATGGATGTACCGCACACTCAACATTGCTCACATACCTAATTTAAACGGCGCAAGATTTATAAAAATCAAAGTATTTTCCTTATTGGTTTTTTTTTTGACTATTTATTTGCCTTTGCCAATCTTACAATAATTCAATTACATAAGCTTTGAAATATTACAAAGTTTAGATCGATATATCGGTATAATAATATTTGGCTCTGGAATGAACACAACTACGTTTAGTAATAAGAGCGCGCTGGCATCACGAAAAATTTAGCCCACGCTTTTTTCGGCATAATTCTTTTATTTATCGATCATTACTGTTTCAACTTTATATAAAAAATTATTTTTAATATTTTAGTTTTGTTTTTAGAAAGCCTATTTTTTAGTTTTCCAATTAAATTTATGTTTAACTTTTAGTGTAATGTTTTAATAAAAAATTTCTTTTCTGACAGTTACTTAAAGCATAGAAGTGAGCCTTAAAAGTACGCTTGACTTTGCTGATAGTTTCATAATCAATCCGATACAAGTAAAGCTAATAAAAATCTTTTAAAAAAAGTAAACATTTTGGTGTATATTGAATACTAGCAAACCCGGCGAACTCCTTCTCGCACCAAATTTTATTTCATTTAACAACAGTAATGAATTCATTTCGATTACAAAATTAAGTATTATTTAGTGGAACTTCTAAAAAATTTAATGAAAGTAAATCCAAAGTAAATACTGAGTCGAAGCGTTATACGTGTCCGCAAATTATCCGTTTCATTAAAGTGGTCTTTAGGAAACCAAATTTTTTGTTTTTTGGTCTGACGTTAACTCAAACAAAGCGGATGGTTATTGGCCTTGTGACTTGTCAATTCTCATTGCGAACGCAAGGCGAACTGGAAATTGCAATCGTTTGAAGTCAATCGGAAGATCAGTCGGAATCATTGGAAAGCGAGTACCGTTGCAAAGTCACGGTGGATTCAAATTACGCAATATCATAATAGCTGTACCAACTTTGAGTTGCAAGTTATGTGGTGGTAATCCTGGTAACTCCATAGGATAATTTACAACATCATCGGGATTTGTTATGGAATCAACGGATTTGTATGTCACCAAATCGCCAGCAGTTTTTGATTGAATTGGGAAATTCAGTGCGTGTACATCATTATTCTTTGCAGTCAGATTTGCTCGTTAACTTAACCAAGCATAATTCTGACAATTCTCACTAACGTATGGGGAAACTTTTTCAATAAGAGCTCATTGAGATTCTACAAATCGGCAAAAGTCGTTGATAAGAGTAATTAATCCAGACGTCGCATCAACTGGGACTTTTCCATTTCATATGGCATAGTTAATTAAAGTGGGGCTGGCAAATCGATTAACTCGATAACGCAAAATCGACAGATCCAGCTTTTTCGCAAGCCCTTACAGCTAGAACTACATAATTTGGGGAAGAGATAGCAACTAAGAACCCAAAAAACTGCATCAAAAATTGTGAGCCACGCCCATACGCCCCACTCCCATACCGCCCCCAGCCACCCTTCCATCATATTCTACTAACTTTGAGCTAGAGTCACCAAATTTGGTATGAGGATAGCAATTGCCATCATAAATAGATCTGCAGCAAAACTTTGGACGCCACACCCGACCATACCAGCCCCCAGCCCCCCTTCCACCATATTCTATTTAAGTTTTTGATTAAGTTTTTTTTTTTCTTATCAATTTAACAACCAAAATCAATCGAATTCATTAACTTATTTATAGTTATTACTCGCAATGATCAGTATCGCAGTTGATTAATTTTTTTTATCGATGGATGTACCGCACACTCAACATTGCTCACATACCTAATTTAAACGGCGCAAGATTTATAAAAATCAAAGTATTTTCCTTATTGGTTTTTTTTTGACTATTTATTTGCCTTTGCCAATCTTACAATAATTCAATTACATAAGCTTTGAAATATTACAAAGTTTAGATCGATATATCGGTATAATAATATTTGGCTCTGGAATGAACACAACTACGTTTAGTAATAAGAGCGCGCTGGCATCACGAAAAATTTAGCCCACGCTTTTTTCGGCATAATTCTTTTATTTATCGATCATTACTGTTTCAACTTTATATAAAAAATTATTTTTAATATTTTAGTTTTGTTTTTAGAAAGCGTATTTTTTAGTTTTCCAATTAAATTTATGTTTAACTTTTAGTGTAATGTTTTAATAAAAAATTTCTTTTCTGACAGTTACTTAAAGCATAGAAGTGAGCCTTAAAAGTACGCTTGACTTTGCTGATAGTTTCATGCTCAATCCGATACAAGTAAAGCTAATAAAAATCTTTTAAAAAAAGTAAACATTTTGGTGTATATTGAATACTAGCAAACCCGGCGAACTCCTTCTCGCACCAAATTTTATTTCATTTAACAACAGTAATGAATTCATTTCGATTACAAAATTAAGTATTATTTAGTGGAACTTCTAAAAAATTTAATGAAAGTAAATCCAAATTAAATACTGAGTCGAAGCGTTATACGTGTCCGCAAATTATCCGTTTCATTAAAGTGGTCTTTAGGAAACCAAATTTTTTGTTTTTTGGTCTGACGTTAACTCAAACAAAGCGGATGGTTTCCCAACTCGTGAACACGCAACGTATAACTGCCCATGTGAAAAACAATGATTTTCTAAATTTATCCCGCAAACACTTAGCTATTGGCCTTGTGACTTGTCAATTCTCATTGCGAACGCAAGGCGACCTGGAAATTGCAATCGTTTGAAGTCAATCGGAAGATCAGTCGGAATCATTGGAAAGTGAGTACCGTTGCAAAGTCACGGTGGATTCAAATTACGCAATATCATAATAGCTGTACCAACTTTGAGTTGCAAGTTATGTGGTGGTAATCCTGGTAACTCCATAGGATAATTTACAACATCATCGGGATTTGTTATGGAATCAACGGATTTGTATGTCACCAAATCGCCAGCAGTTTTTGATTGAATTGGGAAATTCAGTGCGTGTACATCATTATTCTTTGCAGTCAGATTTGCTCGTTAACTTAACCAAGCATAATTCTGACAATTCTCACTAACGTATGGGGAAACTTTTTCAATAAGAGCTCATTGAGATTCTACAAATCGGCAAAAGTCGTTGATAAGAGTAATTAATCCAGACGTCGCATCAACTGGGACTTTTCCATTTCATATGGCATAGTTAATTAAAGTGAGGCTGGCAAATCGATTAACTCGATAACGCAAAATCGACAGATCCAGCTTTTTCGCAAGCCCTTACAGCTAGAACTACATAATTTGGGGAAGAGATAGCAACTAAGAACCCAAAAAACTGCATCAAAAATTGTGAGCCACGCCCATACGCCCCACTCCCATACCGCCCCCAGCCACCCTTCCATCATATTCTACTAACTTTGAGCTAGAGTCACCAAATTTGGTATGAGGATAGCAATTGCCATCATAAATAGATCTGCAGCAAAACTTTGGACGCCACACCCGACCATACCAGCCCCCAGCCCCCCTTCCACCATATTCTATTTAAGTTTTTGATTAAGTTTTTTTTTTTCTATTCAATTTAACAACCAAAATCAATCGAATTCATTAACTTATTTATAGTTATTACTCGCAATGATCAGTATCGCAGTTGATTAATTTTTTTTATCGATGGATGTACCGCACACTCAACATTGCTCACATACCTAATTTAAACGGCGCAAGATTTATAAAAATCAAAGTATTTTCCTTATTGGTTTTTTTTTTGACTATTTATTTGCCTTTGCCAATCTTACAATAATTCAATTACATAAGCTTTGAAATATTACAAAGTTTAGATCGATATATCGGTATAATAATATTTGGCTCTGGAATGAACACAACTACGTTTAGTAATAAGAGCGCGCTGGCATCACGAAAAATTTAGCCCACGCTTTTTTCGGCATAATTCTTTTATTTATCGATCATTACTGTTTCAACTTTATATAAAAAATTATTTTTAATATTTTAGTTTTGTTTTTAGAAAGCGTATTTTTTAGTTTTCCAATTAAATTTATGTTTAACTTTTAGTGTAATGTTTTAATAAAAAATTTCTTTTCTGACAGTTACTTAAAGCATAGAAGTGAGCCTTAAAAGTACGCTTGACTTTGCTGATAGTTTCATGCTCAATCCGATACAAGTAAAGCTAATAAAAATCTTTTAAAAAAAGTAAACATTTTGGTGTATATTGAATAATAGCGAACCCGGCGAACTCCTTCTCGCACCAAATTTTATTTCATTTAACAACAGTAATGAATTCATTTCGATTACAAAATTAAGTATTATTTAGTGGAACTTCTAAAAAATTTAATGAAAGTAAATCCAAAGTAAATACTGAGTCGAAGCGTTATACGTGTCCGCAAATTATCCGTTTCATTAAAGTGGTCTTTAGGAAACCAAATTTTTTGTTTTTTGGTCTGACGTTAACTCAAACAAAGCGGATGGTTTCCCAACTCGTGAACACGCAACGTATAACTGCCCATGTGAAAAACAATGATTTTCTAAATTTATCCCGCAAACACTTAGCTATTGGCCTTGTGACTTGCCAATTCTCATTGCGAACGCAAGGCGAACTGGAAATTGCAATCGTTTGAAGTCAATCGGAAGATCAGTCGGAATCATTGGAAAGCGAGTACCGTTGCAAAGTCACGGTGGATTCAAATTACGCAATATCATAATAGCTGTACCAACTTTGAGTTGCAAGTTATGTGGTGGTAATCCTGGTAACTCCATAGGATAATTTACAACATCATCGGGATTTGTTATGGAATCAACGGATTTGTATGTCACCAAATCGCCAGCAGTTTTTGATTGAATTGGGAAATTCAGTGCGTGTACATCATTATTCTTTGCAGTCAGATTTGCTCGTTAACTTAACCAAGCATAATTCTGACAATTCTCACTAACGTATGGGGAAACTTTTTCAATAAGAGCTCATTGAGATTCTACAAATCGGCAAAAGTCGTTGATAAGAGTAATTAATCCAGACGTCGCATCAACTGGGACTTTTCCATTTCCAATAGCTAACAATTGTTTGGAAAATTTCATTTTGATGTTGAACTCTCATATTAGTGGTTAGCGATAATGTTTTTACGTTATTCCATAAAGGTGATGCCTTCAGGCAAGCATGCAATTCATCTGCAGGCGTTCCACGTGGAATTGCTGTCTGCCTGAAATCGCCTGCCAACAATATCATCAAGCCACCAAAGATGTTGTTATTTCGCCGAAGATCCTTCAGTGTGAAGTGCTTCAAGTGATTTCTTATGTGCTATTGTGCACTCATCCCAAACAACAATTTTCCCATTGCACTGGACCTGGAAATTTGCATGTTGGAGTATCAATTGTGTTTAAATTGAGTGGCAACTTAAGCGCAGAATGTGCAGTACGACCGCCATCTAAAAGAGTCTCCGCAATTCCAGATGATGCTAACACCAAACCTATGTCACATCTCGATCGAATAGTGGCCAATATCAATGAAATGACAATTGTTTTCCCTGTTGGTGCGTCCAGCAGGAAAAGACCACCACTATTATTGTTCTCCGCTTGCATTATTGTTTCGTAAGTCAATGATCTTCGTGTGCTCACGCGTTGTCTCAATTGGACATTTTGTCTTGAAATATTTTGTCTTTCTTCGCTTAAGTTCTGTGAATACACTTGTTGCTGGATTGCATGTCTTCTGCGGAGGCCGATGTTCGCACGTTGTCCTCTAGGCTTCTTGAGCATTAAAGTTATGCCGAGATTAACTAATTGGCACTTTAACTGGATATTGAGAAACAGGCCCTTATAATAGCAATTCAAATTCCAGAAGCCTGAGGGATGGGAATAAACAAATCTATTCGTTAAATGGAAGAAATCCACGACTCCTTATCTGTTTTAGAATATAAAACATATTGCGCAATGCTTAACGCCAACTCGGCAGAAATAAAGGTTACAAATCTATTATAGAAATAAAAGAAATTTAAAACGAAAGTATATTTGCCACGGACTCAAACGTGAAAAAAAAGCTTCCTCCAACGGAACTGACTCTTTTTATTTTCGATAACAAAGTTAAAGAGTATATTTGGTTTGTGCAATGTCCGTCCGTCCGTCTGTCATTCATATGAACGCAACTTTTTCCCACAGCATTCAAGCTTAAGACTTGAAACTTTGCAAATATCTTTATCTATGGCCGAGCAAATTAACGTGTGTCAAGGTTGGGTTCTACGATAACTAGGCGGCTGGCGAATCAATTAAAAATAGATAAATCCACATATTTCGCACGTCCTTATAACTACCAAATTTGGGGAGAATATAGTGACTAACGACCCCCCAAAAACTGCATCCAAATTCTTTAGCCAAGCGCACAAATTCCGCCCCCAGCCCCACCCGCAGTTTAAATCAGAAACGCCAAGATCTTCCACAGATTTTTTACTCAAAACTTAAATTTTTATGTTTTCCATTATCGGTTAGAATCGAAAATACGAATTAGAAATTCCGATCAGGCAGTATACTCATCAAGTTCATATAGTTGAATTTACTCCTCTCTTTCTCAAGGTCAAACTTCAAATGGCATAAATGTATGTCGGAGTCGCATTGCTTTTATCGGTGCCATTTTATAATTTTCTTCTCGTTCTTCGATGTTCTTTGGATACGCGACTGTTCAGTTTGAACGTTCTGTATCAACTGCCCAATTCTTTTGTTTTATCTAGCGAGTGCGTTCTTACTTTCTTCTGCCTGGCAACGCCGCAGCTTAAGAAATCTCTCTCTATCTCAAATTCTTCTTTTTCAATGCACCGCATGTACCAGCAAAAGAACCAAAACAGCAACACCTCATGGCACGGGTTACACTCAGCGAGAGAATGAACAGTTAACTCTCTCACCGACTCTCGGCGATACTTGGAAACCAAAACGACAATATCGGTTGTTCTCTTTTTTTATTAAGCCTTACAATTAAAATATACTGTAACTGTACTTAAATTCTTAAAGCAAAACTAAATAATAATTCTCTGACATGTATGCATGTCTCAGTTATTACTGAGTATATCAAACCAAGATACTTAACTGGTTCTGAGGGATTTTTAGGTTGTGTACTTTGATAGTTATACTTGTTGGTTGATAAGGAAGTAAATCTCGGGATACCATTTAATATTAATAAAGCTTTTAAAAAAAGTTATGGAGTCTTTCGAAAACTTTACCTGACCCAGCAATATTTTCGAATTTAAATTAGATCGACGATCGCCAAAAGCTAAGTGATACTCTTCCTGTTGTTTGGAATTAAAAATTTTGGCAAATGCTATGCAGCTAGCCTACATAAACTCAAACTCACATTTAATAATACTGTGCGTTACGGGATGAAAACAACTGACAAAAAAAAAACGCAAAGAAAATGGTTGAACTCCAGTTTGCTTAACAAATAAATTCTTATATATAAGTTTTCAATGAAATAACTTTAACCAACATTATAAACATTTTTATAATATCTTTAGATTAACTTTATCATAACAAATTTTATTATTATTATTATTATTATATTAGGGGTGAATACACTGCGACCAGACAGATCTATTGTGCCACCTTCTTGGCCTATAGCTCAGGTCTTACGTGAATGCAAGTATTTTTGTTGGGTCGGTGGTTTTTAAATCGCTAAGCTGCACAATGAGTTTCCCTAGAAAACTGCTTCTTTACCTTACTAAGGCTACACATTCTGCTATTATGTGCAAGGAAGATTCTCCTTCCATTCCGCAGAATCTACAAATCTCGCTTAGTCTGTCAGAAGACCGGTGAGTTTCCTAAGTCAATTTTTACCCATTGATATTACTTGCTTAAACCGTTTGAGATTATAGCTACCCAAGAGAAGCTTTGCTTGTCTGAGCCCTGGTGTCCTTGCCCAGCTCATTCTGCGTAGACCTCTCTTCGCTCCTAAGCTCCTCCCGTATTGTGCTTCTTCCTACACCACAGTACGGCTCGGGTCATATAAGGGGTGTCGCTGCCCTATGTCTTGCATGCTTAGTGGCCTCTTCGTTCCCGCTATGTTGACATGTCCTGGGACTCGTCTTAGGGCAAGCCTATTTTGTGATCCCAGAATGTCTAGCTTGGTTCGTACCTCACGAACTACCTTTGACCTAATTTCAGTCTTACTAAGTGCCGTTATAGCTGCTTGGCTATCGGATAAGATGGCTATCAGGCCTGTTCTACATTTCGAGTCGAAACGGAATCGAAATAGATTCTCATTTCGATGGTTGCATTCCCAGATTTCGATCGACTTATATTCTTCTTATACTCAATTTCGATACCAATTTTTTATCGAGACAAACAGCTGATTGAGTAAATCAAACAAAAAAAATAAAAAGTGCGTTTATTTAAATAAGCTATTAAACATGCCGGCAGAACTTATATTAGCAGCAAGAGAAAGAGAACGTCTTGCTAAATTAAAAGCTAGAAGCATTAATCGAGTTTTTAATAAGTTGGTCGTTATATTCATAGTAAACATATTTTATTTAAAATTTATAGATTTCAAGAGTCGTTTCGGGTTAGTAAAGAAACATTTAAAATGCTACTGGAATCTATAATGCACTTTTAGTTGCATCTTTTTGGGAATTCATTTTTTCTAAGCTGTCGGCAATTTTATTTAAAATTTGGTTTTGTGTTGCACACAAACTGCCGACATCCTCTTTATCTACCTTTTTGTTTTTTTTAGGAGGTTAGTCGCTCTCAGTGCTGTCAACTTCATTTTCATTTGCTTGGCTTGTAGAAGCAACATGTCCGAAAATGTTGGCGCCCTCTATTTCATCTACGGCTTTGCACAAGCAGCATAAAACCGCAATCTCCTCCTCAAAAGGCGTTTAAACATTTTGAGCAATGGACCGCCGCCTGTTGCAACAGTCTCAAGACGGTTCTCCGCCAACTTCTTTTTGACGGTCGCTTTCCAGTCAATCCAGCTCTTTATTTTAAATACAATGTGTTAATAAAAAAAAACACAACTTATGATCAAACAAAACATACCTTTTTCCAGTCACTTGTATTTTTGCAAGGAGGCCCACATGCATTCAAGTTTCTGGCAAGTGCTTCCCACATTGCGCCAATTTCCACCTTATCCCCTGTGGTAAAACCTTTTGCCACGTCCGGGTTTTCCTTCATGAAACTCAATAGCAAGTTTTCTTGCTCTGCGTTTCGTTTTTTGCCCCTAAAAACACAAAAAATCTTATTAAATGTTCACAAATAATATTTCGTTTACTTACATTTTGAATATATTAGTACGTTTATGCCTGCTGTATCATGATTTTTTCAAATCACGCTTTTTAAAATAAGCCTGCTTATGCTATAAATATCATGATTTTGCTGAGGGGGAGCCACCTATGAAAATTATCAAATAATAAGGTAGCTGCAATAGCACATTATCTTCTTTAATTACGCTAAGGAGCTCGTTCGTCTCCGCAGAAGTTCAGTGGCTTTTATTGTTTTCCATTTTTAACGTTTTTCTTCTTCAGTGCTGGACAGCTTATATTACACACTAGCGTTGCAAGACTGTTTTCCACAAAAAATCATGAGTTTTCCAAATAATCAGAGTCAAAATACGTGTGTTGAAAAAATCATGATTTTGTGTTTATGCTTGTATATTTTTAAAAAATTACGATCTGAAATCATGCTTTTTTGCAAGCATAAACGTACTATATGATAATTAATAAATACTCGATAGATATCGAGTATTAGGGCTGCCCTTACACAGCACAGATATTTTTAGTTTACTTATATTCGTGTAAATACTCGTTTTTGCTTAAGCTACATAGTGATCAAGTTTTTATAGTTATTTTAACAAAAATCTTGTGTAAATAACAACAATAAAAAACACATCTAATTCGTTGGTTAAACATGACACCTCTACTTTTTGTATAAGACTGATTCCGATCGCTTTGGCTTTGCCAACGCAAATAAATTATAGGTGTACAACTAAAAAAAAAAGTACAAATTAAAAATAATAATATGCAGGCCCTACGAATGATAATGCAAAACTATTGCCAATAGTCTATTTATTAAGTAAAAAATAGTTTCAGGGTTCAAAAACACACATTAGTTGCTTAAAAGGCACAATCTTTTTCATTTCGAGTGCTCATTCGTTTCAAAACGATCCGATCGTACTCGGTATCGAAATGTAGGAATGAAAAACGCTCGGAACCAGTTTACTCGGATTCGAAATGTAGAACAGGCCTGTATATCTCTATTCCGATAGTTGCGCTTTAAATTAAAGTCCACACACCTTCCTATTGCACAAACCTCAGCTTGGAATATGCTGGTGTGCATACCTAGGGGCTCATGGTAAATGAACCAAGGGCCCACCACTTGTTGTGTTAGGGACCCTTCGGTGTACCATTTAATAGTGTGCGGCTTCATGTTGTGGACCTCTTCTAGAGATGTCCACTCCTTTTTGTTGCACAGGTGAACTTGAAACTTTTTCGGCTTTCATTTCGTCCCTTGGATGTGCCAGTAGGGGAAGTTTACCCGATAGCATATCTGTCTCTACTCGACAAAGAATATGTCCTCTCCCAACTCCTTCAGCGGACATTCTTAAAAGGGTTGCCTTCTGTAATAGCCTAATTGTGTGATGGAGTGGTGTTATCTCCAACAGAACCTCAAGCGCTGATGTGGCCCTCATCGCTCCCGTGATTCCTACACATGCCATTCTCTGTAGTTTTGAAGCTGCTTCTGCACAGTGATTTGCTGTGCTTTATCATGGCCTTACTACCATAAGGTATAGCCATCTTATTATCTTTGGTGATGTTCCCCATGACTTCCCAGCTATGCTAAGACACGTATATAGCGCTCTGCAGCACTACGCAATCGTATTCTGAACATGGGTGCCAAAGTTTAATTTACTCTCAAAAGTGACCCCAAGGTACTTTACTTCCTTGCTTGTTTCTATTGGACTCCCTGCGAGCCTAACCTCCCTCATCCTTTGTAGCTTGCATCTTCTGGTGAATGGAACGATGACTGTTTTTGTAGCTAAAATTTTGATGCCACGCTCCCGTACCACACCCAGCCAACCATCCACCATATTCGTTTAACTTTGAGCTGGAGTCACCAAATTTGGAAGGAAGATAGCTTTTTGGCATCCCCATCTGCACCAGACAATCTTTGAGACAGCGTACACCCCTGCCGTATCCAGACACCATTGCAATCAGCTCTCTTTTAATCTGTTTTACTACTGGTTTCTACTTGTTTTTTTTAGCTTCGGGCGTTGAAACAATGCCTACAACAAAGTGAAATGAAGCCCTGCGGGCGCTATGATACTTTTGGATATGTCATAACGCCCGTGAGCGCTATGACACTATTTTTTGAGTCAAAACAACCACGGCGTTATGACACTGGGCGTTATGACATGTACCCTTCTAATGCTGGTCTTCCTTTTGGTTTTTGTGACATAAAACTGTCAACTTAGAGCTTAACTGATGGTATCTTTGTTAAGCTTGTTCAATTGCGCATCTTTAAAGTAGGGCATTGTTTTTAGAGATATATAACATATAATGAAAAAAATCCAAATCACGATTTCCAAAAAGTGTCTCAATGGCGATCACCCCCCTTTATCTTGTGAAAGATCAAAACATAGAGCTAATAAAATAAAATAAAATAAAATCTTTCTTATACTCGATACCGAAGGTAAAGAGTATTTTGGGTTTGTGCAATGTCCGTCATGGTGTCTGTCCGTCTGTCCGTCCGTATGTTCGCAACTTTTTTCCACACCCTTAAAGCTAGAGACTTGAAACTTTACAAATATCGTTATCTATAGCAAAGTAAATTAAAGTGTCAAGATTGGAGCTCTACGATAACTAGGGGGCTGGCAAATCGATAAACTCGATAACGCAAAATTGATAGATCCAGCTATTTCGCAAGCCCTTACAGCTAGAACTACCAAATTTGGGGAGAAAATAGCTACTATCAATCTCCAAAAAAATGCAAAAGCTAGAGTCACAAAATTTGGTAGGGAGATAGCTATCAACGATCTCCAAAAAACTGCATAAAAGTTTTGGAGCCACGCCCCCCCGTTCCGAGCCCCTTGCATTTTGAAATCAAAAACGACTATATTTTCCAAATTTTTTGAGCTAGAGCTGCCAAATTTAGTCCCAAGATAGGTGATAAAGAAACCCAAAAAAAGTGGATGGCGCCGCCACCTATACCCCCAGCCCCCAGCCACCCTTCCACCATATTCTACTAACTTTGAGCTATAGTCACCAAACTTGGTATGAGGATAACAATTAACATCATAAATAGATCTGCTAAAAAACTTTGGACGCCACGCCCCCATGCCAGCCCCCAGCCCCCCTTCACCATATTCTACTAACTTTGAGCTAGAGTCACCAAATTTGGTATGAGGATAGCAATTGCCATCATAAATAGATCTGCAGCAAAACTTTGGACGCCACGCCCGACCATACCAGCCCCCAGCCCCCCTTCCACCATATTCTACTAGCTTTGAGTTAGAGGCACCAAATTTGGTATGAGGATAGCAATTAACATCATAAATAGATCTGCAGCAAAACTTTGGACGCCACGCCCCCCCTTACCAGCCCCCAGCAACCCTTCCACTATATTCTACTAACTTTGAGCTAGAGTAACCAAATTTGGTATGAGGATAGCTATTTACATCATAAATAGATCTGCAGCAAAAGTTTGGATGCCTTGCCCCCCCCCCCCCCCCCTTACCAACCCAAGCCATCCTTCCCCCAAATTTGACTAATTTTGAGCTAGAGTCACCAAATTTGGTATGAGGATAGCAATTGACATCATACACAGATCTTCAGCTAAAATTTTGATGCCACGCCCCCCGTACCACACTCAGCCAACCATCCACCATATTCTTTTAACTTTGACCTGGAAACACCAAATTTGGAAGGAAGATAGCTTTTTGGCATCCCCATCTGCACCAGACAATCTTTGAGACAGCGTACACCCCTGCCGTATCCACACACCATTGCAATCAGCTCTCTTTTAATCTGTTTTACTACTGGAATCAAGTATACCGCAGTCGGGTGCGTCCGACTGCAACGTTTCTACTTGTTTTTATTTAAGTTTTTGATTTCTATTCAATTTAACAACCAAAATCAATCGAATTCATTAACTTTATTTGTAGTTATTACTCGCAATGATCAGTATCGCAGTTGATTAATTATTTTTATTGATGTATGTACCGCACACTCAACATTGCTCACATACCTAATTTAAACGGCGCGAGATTTATAAAAATCAAAGTATTTTCCTTATTGGTTTTTTTTTGACTATTTATTTGCCTTTGCCAATCTTACAATAATTCAATTACATAAGCTTTGAAATATTACAAAGTTTAGATCGATATATCGGTATAATAATATTTGGCTCTGGAATGAACACAACTACGTTTAGTAATAAGAGCGCGCTGGCATCACGAAAAATTTAGCCCACGCTTTTTTCGGCATAATTCTTTTATTTATCGATCATTACTGTTTCAACTTTATATAAAAAATTATTTTTAATATTTTAGTTTTGTTTTTAGAAAGCCTATTTTTTAGTTTTCCAATTAAATTTATGTTTAACTTTTAGTGTAATGTTTTAATAAAAAATTTCTTTTCTGACAGTTACTTAAAGCATAGAAGTGAGCCTTAAAAGTACGCTTGACTTTGCTGATAGTTTCATAATCAATCCGATACAAGTAAAGCTAATAAAAATCTTTTAAAAAAAGTAAACATTTTGGTGTATATTGAATACTAGCAAACCCGGCGAACTCCTTCTCGCACCAAATTTTATTTCATTTAACAACAGTAATGAATTCATTTCGATTACAAAATTAAGTATTATTTAGTGGAACTTCTAAAAAATTTAATGAAAGTAAATCCAAAGTAAATACTGAGTCGAAGCGTTATACGTGTCCGCAAATTATCCGTTTCATTAAAGTGGTCTTTAGGAAACCAAATTTTTTGTTTTTTGGTCTGACGTTAACTCAAACAAAGCGGATGGTTATTGGCCTTGTGACTTGTCAATTCTCATTGCGAACGCAAGGCGAACTGGAAATTGCAATCGTTTGAAGTCAATCGGAAGATCAGTCGGAATCATTGGAAAGCGAGTACCGTTGCAAAGTCACGGTGGATTCAAATTACGCAATATCATAATAGCTGTACCAACTTTGAGTTGCAAGTTATGTGGTGGTAATCCTGGTAACTCCATAGGATAATTTACAACATCATCGGGATTTGTTATGGAATCAACGGATTTGTATGTCACCAAATCGCCAGCAGTTTTTGATTGAATTGGGAAATTCAGTGCGTGTACATCATTATTCTTTGCAGTCAGATTTGCTCGTTAACTTAACCAAGCATAATTCTGACAATTCTCACTAACGTATGGGGAAACTTTTTCAATAAGAGCTCATTGAGATTCTACAAATCGGCAAAAGTCGTTGATAAGAGTAATTAATCCAGACGTCGCATCAACTGGGACTTTTCCATTTCCAATAGCTAACAATTGTTTGGAAAATTTCATTTTGATGTTGAACTCTCATATTAGTGGTTAGCGATAATGTTTTTACGTTATTCCATAAAGGTGATGCCTTCAGGCAAGCATGCAATTCATCTGCAGGCGTTCCACGGGGAATAGCTGTCTGCCTGAAATCGCCTGCCAACAATATCATCAAGCCACCAAAGATGTTGTTATTTCGCCGAAGATCCTTCAGTGTGAAGTGCTTCAAGTGATTTCTTATGTGCTATTGTGCACTCATCCCAAACAACAATTTTCCCATTGCACTGGACCTGGAAATTTGCATGTTGGAGTATCAATTGTGTTTAAATTGAGTGGCAACTTAAGCGCAGAATGTGCAGTACGACCGCCATCTAAAAGAGTCTCCGCAATTCCAGATGATGCTAACACCAAACCTATGTCACATCTCGATCGAATAGTGGCCAATATCAATGAAATGACAATTGTTTTCCCTGTTGGTGCGTCCAGCAGGAAAAGACCACCACTATTATTGTTCTCCGCTTGCATTATTGTTTCGTAAGTCAATGATCTTCGTGTGCTCACGCGTTGTCTCAATTGGACATTTTGTCTTGAAATATTTTGTCTTTCTTCGCTTAAGTTCTGTGAATACACTTGTTGCTGGATTGCATGTCTTCTGCGGAGGCCGATGTTCGCACGTTGTCCTCTAGGCTTCTTGAGCATTAAAGTTATGCCGAGATTAACTAATTGGCACTTTAACTGGATATTGAGAAACAGGCCCTTATAATAGCAATTCAAATTCCAGAAGCCTGAGGGATGGGAATAAACAAATCTATTCGTTAAATGGAAGAAATCCACGACTCCTTATCTGTTTTAGAATATAAAACATATTGCGCAATGCTTAACGCCAACTCGGCAGAAATAAAGGTTACAAATCTATTATAGAAATAAAAGAAATTTAAAACGAAAGTATATTTGCCACGGACTCAAACGTGAAAAAAAAGCTTCCTCCAACGGAACTGACTCTTTTTATTTTCGATAACAAAGTTAAAGAGTATATTTGGTTTGTGCAATGTCCGTCCGTCCGTCTGTCATTCATATGAACGCAACTTTTTCCCACAGCATTCAAGCTTAAGACTTGAAACTTTGCAAATATCTTTATCTATGGCCGAGCAAATTAACGTGTGTCAAGGTTGGGTTCTACGATAACTAGGCGGCTGGCGAATCAATTAAAAATAGATAAATCCACATATTTCGCACGTCCTTATAACTACCAAATTTGGGGAGAATATAGTGACTAACGACCCCCCAAAAACTGCATCCAAATTCTTTAGCCAAGCGCACAAATTCCGCCCCCAGCCCCACCCGCAGTTTAAATCAGAAACGCCAAGATCTTCCACAGATTTTTTACTCAAAACTTAAATTTTTATGTTTTCCATTATCGGTTAGAATCGAAAATACGAATTAGAAATTCCGATCAGGCAGTATACTCATCAAGTTCATATAGTTGAATTTACTTCTCTCTTTCTCAAGGTCAAACTTCAAATGGCATAAATGTATGTCGGAGTCGCATTGCTTTTATCGGTGCCATTTTATAATTTTCTTCTCGTTCTTCGATGTTCTTTGGATACGCGACTGTTCAGTTTGAACGTTCTGTATCAACTGCCCAATTCTTTTGTTTTATCTAGCGAGTGCGTTCTTACTTTCTTCTGCCTGGCAACGCCGCAGCTTAAGAAATCTCTCTCTATCTCAAATTCTTCTTTTTCAATGCACCGCATGTACCAGCAAAAGAACCAAAACAGCAACACCTCATGGCACGGGTTACACTCAGCGAGAGAATGAACAGTTAACTCTCTCACCGACTCTCGGCGATACTTGGAAACCAAAACGACAATATCGGTTGTTCTCTTTTTTTATTAAGCCTTACAATTAAAATATACTGTAACTGTACTTAAATTCTTAAAGCAAAACTAAATAATAATTCTCTGACATGTATGCATGTCTCAGTTATTACTGAGTATATCAAACCAAGATACTTAACTGGTTCTGAGGGATTTTTAGGTTGTGTACTTTGATAGTTATACTTGTTGGTTGATAAGGAAGTAAATCTCGGGATACCATTTAATATTAATAAAGCTTTTAAAAAAAGTTATGGAGTCTTTCGAAAACTTTACCTGACCCAGCAATATTTTCGAATTTAAATTAGATCGACGATCGCCAAAAGCTAAGTGATACTCTTCCTGTTGTTTGGAATTAAAAATTTTGGCAAATGCTATGCAGCTAGCCTACATAAACTCAAACTCACATTTAATAATACTGTGCGTTACGGGATGAAAACAACTGACAAAAAAAAACGCGAAGAAAATGGTTGAACTCGAGTTTGCTCAACAAATAAATTCTTATATATAAGTTTTCAATGAAATAACTTTAACCAACATTATAAACATTTTTATAATATCTTTAGATTAACTTTATCATAACAAATTTTATTATTATTATTATTATTATATTAGGGGTGAATACACTGCGACCAGACAGATCTATTGTGCCACCTTCTTGGCCTATAGCTCAGGTCTTACGTGAATGCAAGTATTTTTGTTGGGTCGGTGGTTTTTAAATCGCTAAGCTGCACAATGAGTTTCCCTAGAAAACTGCTTCTTTACCTTACTAAGGCTACACATTCTGCTATTATGTGCAAGGAAGATTCTCCTTCCATTCCGCAGAATCTACAAATCTCGCTTCTGGCTATATCTAGCTTTGCTAGGTGACCTCTTAGTCTACAATGTCCTGTCAGAAGACCGGTGAGTTTCCTAAGTCAATTTTTACCCATTGATATTACTTGCTTAAACCGTTTGAGATTATAGCTACCCAAGAGAAGCTTTGCTTGTCTGAGTCCTGGTGTCCTTGCCCAGCTCATTCTGCGTAGACCTCTCTTCGCTCCTAAGCTCCTCCCGTATTGTGCTTCTTCCTACACCACAGTACGGCTCGGGTCATATAAGGGGTGTCGCTGCCCTATTTCTTGCATGCTATTTTGTGATCCCAGAATGTCTAGCTTGGTTCGTACCTCACGAACTACCTTTGACCTAATTTCAGTCTTACTAAGTGCCGTTATAGCTGCTTGGCTATCGGATAAGATGGCTATCAGGCCTGTTCTACATTTCGAGTCGAAACGGAATCGAAATGGATTCTCATTTCGATGGTTGCATTCCCAGATTTCGATCGACTTATATTCTTCTTATACTCAATTTCGATACCAATTTTTTATCGAGACAAACAGCTGAGTAAATCAAACAAAAAAAAATAAAAAGTGCGTTTATTTGATAAGCTGTTAAACATGCCGGCAGCACTTATATTAGCAGCAAGAGAAAGAGAACGTCTTCCTAAATTAAAAGCTAGAAGCATTAATCGATTGCTACGAGCCCAAGAAAGCACCAACGTTATGGAAATGTTGGACTCTAAGTAAGTTGGTCGTTATATTCATAGTAAACATATTTTATTTAAAATTTATAGATTTCAGGAGTCGTTTCGGGTTAGAAAAGAAACATTTAAATTGCTACTGGAATCTATAATGCACTTTTAGTTGCATCTTTTTGGGAATTCATTTTTTCTAAGCTGTCGGCAATTTTATTTAAAATTTGGTTTTGTGTTGCACACAAACTGCCGACATCCTCTTTATCTACCTTTTTGTTTTTTTTAGGAGGTTAGTCGCTCTCAGTGCTGTCAACTTCATTTTCATTTGCTTGGCTTGTAGAAGCAACATGTCCGAAAATGTTGGCGCCCTCTATTCCATCTACGGCTTTGCACAAGCAGCATAAAACCGCAATCTCCTCCTCAAAAGGCGTTTAAACATTTTGAGCAAATGGACCGCCGCCTGTTGCAAGAGTCTCAAGACGGTTCTCCGCCAACTTCTTTTTAACGATCGCTTTCCAGTCAATCCAGCTCTTTATTTTAAATACAATGTGTTAATAAAAAAAACACAACTTATGATCAAACAAAACATACCTTTTTCCAGTCACTTGTATTTTTGCAAGGAGGCCCACATGCATTCAAGTTTCTGGCAAGTGCTTCCCACATTGCACCAATTTCCACCTTATCCCCTGTGGTAAAACCTTTTGCCACGTCCGGGTTTTCCTTCATGAAACTCAATAGCAAGTTTTCTTGCTCTGCGTTTCGTTTTTTGCCCCTAAAAACACAAAAAATCTTATTAAATGTTCACAAATAATATTTCGTTTACTTACATTTTGAATATATTAGTACGTTTATGCCTGCTGTATCATGATTTTTTCAAATCACGCTTTTTAAAATAAGCCTGCTTATGCTATAAATATCATGATTTTGCTGAGGGGGAGCCACCTATGAAAATTATCAAATAATAATGTACCTGCAAAAGCACATTATCTTCTTTAATTATGCTAAGGAGCTCGTTCGTCTCCGCAGAAGTTCAGTGGCTTTTATTGTTTTCCATTTTTAACGTTTTTCTTCTTCAATGCTGGACAGCTTATATTACACAGTAGCGTTCCCAGACTGTTTTCCACAAAAAATCATGATTTTTCCAAATAATCATAGTCAAAATACGTGTGTAGAAAAAAATCATGATTTTGTGTTTATGCTTGAATATTTTTAAAAAATTACGATCTAAAATCATGATTTTTTTCAAGCATAAACGTACTAAATGATTGAGTTCAGCTGTTTACCGCACCGATAATTAATAAATACTCGATAGATATCGAGTATTAGGGCTGCCCTTACACAGCACAGATATTTTTAGTTTACTTATATTCGTGTAAATACTCGTTTTTGCTAAAGCTACACAGTAATCAAGTTTTTATAGTTATTTTAACAAAAATCTTGTGTAAATTACGACAATAAAAAACACATCTAATTCTTTGGTTAAACATGACACCTCTACTTTTTATATAAGACTGATTCTGATCGCTTTGGCTTTGCCAACGCAAATAAATTATAGGTGTACAACTAAAAAAAAAAGTACAAATTAAAAATAATAATATGCAGGCCCTACGAATGATAATGCAAAATTATTGCCAATAGTCTATTTATTAAGTAAAAAATAGTTTCAGGGTTCAAAAACACATATTAGTTGCTTAAAAGGCACAATCGTTTTCATTTCGAGTGCTCATTGCCACTCGTTTTCAAAACGATCCGATCGTACTCGGTATCGAAATGTAGGAATGAAAAACGCTCGGAATCGATTTGATTCCGAGCAGTTTACTCGGAATCGAAATGTAGAACAGGCCTGTATATCTCTATTCCGATATTGCGCTTTAAATTAAAGTCCACACACCTTTCTATTGCACAAACCTCAGCTTGGAATATGCTGGTGTGCATACCTAGGGGCTCATGGTAAATGAGCCGAGGGCCCACCACTTGTTGTGTTAGGGACCCTTCGGTGTACCATTTAATAGCCTAATTGTGTGATGGAGTTGTGTTATCTCCAACAGAACCTCAAGCGCTGATGTGGGACAGGTCCTCATCGCTCCCGTGATTCATACACATGCCATTCTCTGTAGTTTTGAAGCTGCTTCTGCACAGTGATTTGCTGTGCTTTATCCCCCCATGCAATCTTTCCGTACGTGAGCATGGGCCTTACTACCATAAGGTATAGCCATCTTATTATCTTTGGTGATGTTCCCCATGACTTCCCAGCTATGCTAAGACACGTATATAGCGCTCTGCAGCACTTCGCAATCGTATTCTGAACATGGGTGCCAAAGTTTAATTTACTGTCAAAAGTGACCCCAAGGTACTTTACTTCCTTGCTTGTTTCTATTGGACTCCCTGCGAGCCTAACCTCCCTCATCCTTTGTAGCTTGCATCTTCTGGTGAATGGAACGATGACTGTTTTTGTAGGGTTAAGGTTGAGACCAACTTACCTACACCAATCATGCGTGATCCTAAGTCCCAGTTGAACAGTGTCACAAAGAGTTTCTTCATACTTGCCCCTAGCTATTATCACAATGTCTTCTGCATAGCCCTGACATTGGATACTCCTGTTGGCAAGTCTAGTTAGTAGTTCATCTACCAGTATATTCCATAAGAGATGTGATAAAACCCCCCCTCGCAGCTTATTGTGGTTGTTATTGTTACGGTACTATCTTGAAAAGATGCCGTAGACTGTCTGGACCCTAGTAGGGATGAAATCCATTTACTGGTTGTGCTGTCCAGCCCTCTTCTATTCAAGGTGTCCTTGACAGCATCGTGAGATGTGTTGTTGAAAGCACCTTCAATGTCTAAAAATGCACAGACTGCTACTTCATTATTTACTACTGCGGCTCGCAAAGTGCGGTGCAGCTCATACAAGGCAGTGTCCGTAGACCTACCTGTCCTGTATGCATGCTGCGTTGCCTGCAATGGACTCTGTGTAAGCAGAGTACTCCTAATATAATAGTCCACAAGCTTTTCCAACGTTTTCAACAAGAACGATGTTAAGCTGATGGGTCGGAAGGCCTTTGGGTTGGTATATCTTTCTTCCCAATCTTGGGGATGAAGACCACCCTAGCTCTACTCCAAGTGCTTGGTATATGAACAAGTGATAGGCTACTGACCAGGATTTTCCTTAGAGTGGGTAGGAGTATTTCCAGTCCCTGCTGAAGGAAACCAGGTAATATGCCATCCAGGCCAGGAGATTTGTAAGGCTGGAAGGATCCAATTGCCCACTTTATTTTCTCAACTCTTACCACCGACCTGGCGCATGTCCAGTCGCTGGCCGTTGGTCTGTAGTGAACTCCTGTTTCATGTGATTCGGTCTGT
Organism: Scaptomyza polygonia; assembly: GCA_035044585.1. Classification (NCBI taxonomy): domain Eukaryota; kingdom Metazoa; phylum Arthropoda; class Insecta; order Diptera; family Drosophilidae; genus Scaptomyza; species Scaptomyza polygonia. The sequence goes on from JAWNNU010001760.1 coordinate 40,095, forward strand.
TGCCAGGGGATACTCCCTGGGAGGTGCGTCTCTCAAACAGAAGCTTTAGCCTTGGCATACTAGTGCTCGTATATGAATTATAACTACGCTTCAGGGCTAGATTATCCTCCGGTATCCGCTTTGATAATGCCCTATGCAGCCGGGCAACTTCTGTCGTACTTGCTATGCTTTCGCAGAAGTCTCTATAGTTCTTACGCTTGGCCTTCCTAATCTCCTTGCTGTAGGAGGTGAGGCTTCGCGGTATGTATCCCATTACCCATCTCTCTTGGCCTTATTGAAGAGCTAACGAGTGGTGAGCCGTGTAAAGCCTCATGACACCACCCAGTGAAGCCCTAGCCTCAACCTTGCTGAAATATGTGACACTTTTAATGCCTTGTATTAGCAAATTGACATTGTTAATGCCTTCCATAAATATTGGAGGTGGCTTAGGCTGCGCTTTGTTTAGGACGTCAGAGCTGGAAGCTGTGGCAGCAGTCCGCTTTGACGCAGCAACACCATCTTGGTGGCTGGTGCTGGGCTGCTCGCAAAGCACGTCACTATCTATTTCTACTGCCATATGAAACCATCTTACAATTAATTTTTTGGAAACGCTGCGAAGCTACATCTCCAGAAGCAGAGCTTTGATTGTGGGCGAGGGTCTCAGCTAAGGCTCCATTGACGCTTGAAAAAGCACAGTTTGCCAGTATCGATGCACTCGGGGCAATTTCAGTTGCACGGTTCATTACAATAGATGCGGGTTCATTGACGGCTTTGCTAAGTGCCTCGCCAAGAATCGCTTTATTCTTGCTAATCGCTGGCATCTTTGTCTGCTGCTTAGCGATTTGTCCAGATTTTATACCACTCCTCAAAGTATGCATCGATTTTGTCAAGATCCTATCCTAGACTTGGACCTTGGGATAGTTGGAGTCGCAGCTCAAAGCTTCTATCCAGCACTTGAACCAGGCCGACACGTCGTGCCGTCTCGACGTCGAGCTTTTGGAATTTTTGTGATGACGTGGCCGTTTTTGGTAAATTAAAACTTTATTTTTAAGTGCGAATATTACACTTTCGCGATGACCACTAATAGTGACTTGGGGGTCGCTTAACACAGTTTTTGCCACTATTGTGGGCTTGTTTTTTATTATTAGCAGCAAAAAAAGAATATTATTGCATGCGTTTCACAAACACGTGCTGCCCAGTTGGTGCTTTTTTAATGTTTTACTATGTCTGGAGACCAATTTATGGAACATATTAGCTCTGTAGGAGAAAGCTTTAAAGCAGCAGGAGACTATAACGCCAAGCACACACACCAGGGATCTCGTCTCGTGACTTCTAAAGGAAATCAGCTCTAGAATGCAATTATAAAAGCAATCAACAAACTCGACCACGTTTCTCCTGGAAGACCAAAATGCTGGCCGACAGATCCCAAAAAACTACCCGATCTAATTGACTTTGCAGTTACCAAAAACATCTCTCGCCGCAAGGCTTTCGCATCTATCATCAGACCCCTCGCCTGTTCTAATAAATCTACTACGTCACCCGGAATCCATAAGTCGCCATGGTAAGTTGACTTCACAAAAACCTTACTGGTTCAGACACAAAAAATGTATAAGCTCACACATTGTTATTAAGCAAAGTCTTTAAGTTGAAGCTTCATTGACAGTTTTGTTAGCGCTCTGGACCTCAACGCCCCAAACACAACTAGAGTGTTCCACAGCTCGTTTCATTGTTGATGTGAAAACATCTATAGCCACGGGTATCCATTTCTGCCAGTTGAATACAAGCAAACAATGCTGCGTGCCGTGCTGCGCTGATCTCGACCTACGAACAAATTCAGAGTGCTGTCGTGGACCAACTGAAGAATTTCATATACATATTCATCTGAGTATGATTGTATTGGTGTAGCGGCAGAGAATAACTGTAAAATACAAATTTTAGAGGCATACACAGGACCTGTAGGTAACACAAACGTCATCGGCAAATGTCGCTAGCATTGATGTCCCGTAGAGGCTTTTATCAGGCTGTGGCATGTCGTGGCTATACAGACAGTTAAGCAGGAGGCCGAGAACACTTCCTTGAGGTATTCCAGCTGCCACGTCGTGCTCAGTTGAGAGTGCCGAGTGAGACCGTGAATCGTCTTCCGTCAAGATGTGACCTTAGTAGGCCAAAATATAGCGCAGGCAGCGTGTGCTTGATTTTAAGTAGGATTCCGGTGTGCCACACTCGATCAAACGCTTCCCGAATATCCAGAAAGAGGGCGTTGCAATACTCCTTGTTATCGTAGGCAGTCAGTATTTGCTCGACAACCCGATGTAGCTGCTCGACAGTGCAGTGGCCAGCACGAAATCCGAACTGGTGCTCAGTACTTGCGAGCCTCTTATCAAACCATGCAGATTTGTGATCCACCAATGCGCGACGGAGCCTACTCTGCGTTCTATTCCAGTCTGCTTTTTCCAATGGGTAGCGAGACCTCATCTACCTAGCGCGTAAGCGCCTCTTCTCAGCGATGAGCTGCAGTATCTCTCTGGTAATAGGGATTCCATTTGCTGCGGGCTTCCGAGATGGGGTGCGAGTAGCCATTCTAGCTGCTGTCTTGATTTTATGGGTGAAACAGTCGATAGCATCATCAATGTCCTTTCCAGCTTTAATCGCCGCGATGAGGTGATGTGAGGACTCAAGGTACTCTTGAAAGCATTCAATGTTAGTGTGCCTGGTGATTAACCGTTCCGACTTGGGATATGCTATTGCTCCCGCATCCAGCGTTATTATGAGAGGTAGGCGGTCGGAGCTGAGCTCAACAACCGGTCGTATATCAGCGTGGATGTTCAAGACACCCCTTGTGAGAGCAAAATCAATATAGCCTGGTGAGCCTTTACTGCTATACGGGTACCTCGTTGGGCCTCCTGTTGCTAGTGAGTTCACCTCTGAATTCAGGACAAGATTTGCCAACGCATGTCCTCTTTGGTTGCACCTTCCCGCTCCCCAGAGCCAGTGTGACGCATTCCAGTCGCCCGCAACGATAAATTTTAAACGATACTGTTCCAAAACAGTGTCAAAATCATCTGTATTCCATATAAACCTCGGGGGACAGTATACCGCTCCAAAGTTGATAGGACCAAGTGCTGTTTCGATACTTGCTGACGCAAGTTGCACCTTGTCAGTGGCTATTGGTGTTATCGGGAAGTGGACCAGACGAGGCCTGGTTAGAATTGCTGCACCGCCTTTGGCGTTCCCAGCTCTCGGATCGTTAGCAGCATAAGCCTCATACCCGAATAGCTTGGGTGCCTCTGACCCTTTACAATGTGTCTCGCTGAGAAGCAAGACATCAATCTCATGTCGCCGCACGAAGCACTCTACTTCGGGCAGCTACGCCGTCGGCGTTCGATTAAGAATCTGCCCCTGCAGCTGTGTCTGTTGTTAGTGCTGTTTTAACGTCATCATCATAATTTTCATCTGCTTCTCTTGGTGCGAACGGATAGAGCTAATGCTTTCGTTAAGCGACTGCAGAATGGCATCAATGTTGTTGTTGACGCCCATCAAGTGCTGAGGTGCATCCCTTGTCGTCTTTTGGCGGCTACGGCTCCTGTCGTTGTACTGTTGCTGTTATTGTTGTTGTTCTTGTGCCTGTTGCTGTTGCTGCTGCTGCTTTGATACATCCGCATATGAGACTCCGCTTCGAAGAGCGGCTATCGGCCTAAGTCCAGTAGCAGCCCGTGGCATAGAACGCTCGCATTCCTCGTTTCTGCCGCCCATTCCATTTTTGGGCCTGGAGCTTTGAATAAGCGCCTGGTATTTACGGCAACCCGAGTAATTAGCAGGGTGCTGATCACCACAGTGGCAGCAGGTGCATAGCTCGTTGCGGGGTCGAGTACAGTCCCGGGCAGGGTGTTCTCCGCTTGCGGAGAGGTTCAATTATGACTCTCATATGGCATAGTGTCTTGATTGCCAGGATCGCCTTGTTATTGTCCGCTCCTTTATCTGGCTTACCAAAGTGCTGAGGTGCAAGCCTTTTACGCAGACTCTGTACGGCCTGTCTTCTTTCAGCTGGTAGCAGTGAAACTCGTACTCTTCTTTCCCAAGCCAGCTGACAATACTGCGAATATACTAGCATCAGCCGTGTAAAGCCTCATGACACCACCCAGTGAAGCCCTAGCCTCAACCTTGCTGAAATATGTGACACTTTTAATGCCTTGTATTAGCAAATTGACATTGTTAATGCCTTCCATAAATATTGGAGGTGGCTTAGGCTGCGCTTTGTTTAGGACGTGAGAGCTGGAAGCTGTGGCAGCAGTCCGCTTTGACGCAGCAACACCATCTTGGTGGCTGGTGCTGGGCTGCTCGCAAAGCACGTCACTATCTATTTCTACTGCCATATGAAACCATCTTACAATTAATTTTTTGGAAACGCTGCGAAGCTACATCTCCAGAAGCAGAGCTTTGATTGTGGGCGAGGGTCTCAGCTAAGGCTCCATTGACGCTTGAAAAAGCACAGTTTGCCAGTATCGATGCACTCGGGGCAATTTCAGTTGCACGGTTCATTACAATAGATGCGGGTTCATTGACGGCTTTGCTAAGTGCCTCGCCAAGAATCGCTTTATTCTTGCTAATCGCTGGCATCTTTGTCTGCTGCTTAGCGATTTGTCCAGATTTTATACCACTCCTCAAAGTATGCATCGATTTTGTCAAGATCCTATCCTAGACTTGGACCTTGGGATAGTTGGAGTCGCAGCTCAAAGCTTCTATCCAGCACTTGAACCAGGCCGACACGTCGTGCCGTCTCGACGTCGAGCTTTTGGAATTTTTGTGATGACGTGGCCGCTGGGCAACGGAGTCCCGTTTTTGGTAAATTAAAACTTTATTTTTAAGTGCGAATATTACACTTTCGCGATGACCACTAATAGTGACTTGGGGGTCGCTTAACACAGTTTTTGCCACTATTGTGGGCTTGTTTTTTATTATTAGCAGCAAAAAAAGAATATTATTGCATGCGTTTCACAAACACGTGCTGCCCAGTTGGTGCTTTTTTAATGTTTTACTATGTCTGGAGACCAATTTATGGAACATATTAGCTCTGTAGGAGAAAGCTTTAAAGCAGCAGGAGACTATAACGCCAAGCACACACACCAGGGATCTCGTCTCGTGACTTCTAAAGGAAATCAGCTCTAGAATGCAATTATAAAAGCAATCAACAAACTCGACCACGTTTCTCCTGGAAGACCAAAATGCTGGCCGACAGATCCCAAAAAACTACCCGATCTAATTGACTTTGCAGTTACCAAAAACATCTCGCGTAGATTGATAAGCGCCGCAAGGCTTTCGCATCTATCATCAGACCCCTCGCCTGTTCTAATAAATCTACTACGTCACCCGGAATCCATAAGTCGCCATGGTAAGTTGACTTCACAAAAACCTTACTGGTTCAGACACAAAAAATGTATAAGCTCACACATTGTTATTAAGCAAAGTCTTTAAGTTGAAGCTTCATTGACAGTTTTGTTAGCGCTCTGGACCTCAACGCCCCAAACACAACTAGAGTGTTCCACAGCTCGTTTCATTGTTGATGTGAAAACATCTATAGCCACGGGTATCCATTTCTGCCAGTTGAATACAAGCAAACAATGCTGCGTGCCGTGCTGCGCTGATCTCGACCTACGAACAAATTCAGAGTGCTGTCGTGGACCAACTGAAGAATTTCATATACATATTCATCTGAGTATGATTGTATTGGTGTAGCGGCAGAGAATAACTGTAAAATACAAATTTTAGAGTTTTGCCTCAATCTGCTTGATACAGTCCAAGTAAGAAAGGTAATATAAACTTAATATGAACTTTGTGCAATTGAATAGCAAAACTTTAGATTCTTTAATATAATTTCAATTCTACATGTTTGTATACAATCAAGCATTGTTTATTGTTTATATTCTAGCATTAATATATATATATATCTATATATATATATATGTATATATATATATATATATATATTAAAATCATATATTAGAGTTTTTATTGACAATCATTGAATGTTGGTTCAAGAGGTATTTTTTCTTTGTGCAATTTGAGCGTCTCAGCTACGACAAGCCAGCACGTTCTTGTTCTGTTCAGTTTCCCTTCGCGTTCAGCGGCCCGTCGATTAAAGCAGAGGCGGCGGGTCAGCGGACAGCAAGAACGGTAAAATGTTGTTGGTACATATTGTATGCAAGTGCGTTTGGAACATAAATATATTTCTTGCTGTGCCTGCTTATCGAGGTTTTTGTTATTTTTGATATATTTTCTTTTTTTGAGTCAGCGGCAAACGCGCGCTTACATTTACATATGTACCAATGCACTACTGAATACACTTTCGTAATTTGTGTACATCTTTGCATAACTGTATGGCAAGGATTGTTAGAAAGTGTCATAGGTTAAAAATTGGGAAGAGTATGTATGATCAGCAATAGCAAAACTTATATTTGACTGCCTTGGAAGACAAAATCTTGTTTTCTTATTCAAGCGCAATTAGGGGGAAGAAAAATAGTTTTGTGCACAATTGTTTGCAGAACCCTAGTTTTTGGCTAAAGGTACTTGGTTGGCTAGGTGCATATCAGTTATTAGTGCATGTGTTTTGAGGGGTAGGACAGGTATCAAAAGGTTGTAAAGACGTAATTACTGTGGCCGGGGTATGCGTCTCAGTCGCGTCCGGGGTCGTTTACAGAACATTTCTAAACTGCTGGGACACTGGAGGAGCTGTACCGGAGTATACCTAGGGGCCGGGCCAACGGAGAAGAGCGTAGGTGAAATAGAAGAGGGGGGGGTGTTTCACGAGCACAACCCACGCGCTGGTGGCGATTGGGGAGGCATTCCAAAGAAATAGGTGGGTTGGTCCAGAGTAATACTCGGAGAATCAACCACCCATTCCCCCGAAGGCCTCTTCGTCACCGACCAGGGCGTCGAGCACAGTTCTGGGGGTAACAGCTCGTCGAACAGGCTGAGGGTAAGACCCGGAAGCCTGCGCGCCGACTGTCCAATCTCACCCGCCCGCACCAGTCACCGGCCGCATCTTTGAGAAAGTCTCTCAGACACGTGTGAGAGACGCGAGTGAGAGGATTTACCACGCACAGAGTAAGACTCGGAATGCGTGTTTCTCCCCCCACTCGATACTTCACCATTGCAACGCCTGGGTATTACCCGCTTGTCGCTACACATGTGACATACCCAAGAGGCAAGCGTCGCAGAATCTAGAGTAAGACTCGGAACATTCGCTAACATCCCGTCAGGTTTGCCCCACGTGGGCCATATGGTGAGGCACCCCGAACTACTAGCCCGAGACCGACTCGCTTAAAAGGGGTAGAAGAGCGGGACACGTAAAATACACAAACTCGGTCTACATTTAGTTTCTTTATTATATTTTCAGGAACAACAACATTTATACAAAATAAGTTAAGTCCTAGGCCGCAACAAATCTACGTGGAGCTGCCTGAGCAACCGTTTGGCACATCGAAGAATGGCCGTCACTTACCCCGATCTACGAACGTGGGTGTATGTATGTGCGTTTGTGTGTGTGTATGCCTGTGGGTGTGTATGCCTGTGGGTGTGTGAGTGGGTATGCCTGCGGGTGTGTGTGTATGCCTGTGGATGTGTGTGTGTGTATGCCTGCGGGTGTGTGTGCATGCCTGTGGATGTACGTGGTGCCTGTGTGTACCACTTTAGAGTGCGTCCCTCCTTGCCGGTACGCTAATTTTCGGCCGCCACTGTCACTATTGCACTAAAAACACAGTGGTCGCTGCGACTGCTGAGACGCGTTGCTGTTGCAGGCTGCAGGCTGTTTATGTGCCTTCGGCTTCTGTGGCTGGTGCGGTGGTGCCCTGTGTGTGCGGGTGCCGGATTGTGTGGGTATGAATGTGGGCGTTGCCAAAATGTGTGTCTGCCAAAGGTGTGTGTGCGAGAGTGTGTCCGTGTGTGTATATGCCAGTGTGTATGTGCCAGAGTGTGTGCCGATGAGTGTGTGCTGAAAAGTGTGTGTACAGAGTGTGTGTCCAAATGTGCGTATGTGCCAGAGTGTATGCCGATGAGTGTGTGCCGAAAAGTGTGTTTCCAGAAAGTGTGTATAAATGTGCGTATGTGCCAGAGTGTGTGCCGATGAGTGTGTGCCGAAAAGTGTGTGTCCAGAGACCGTGTATAAATGTGCGTATGTGCCAGAGTGTGTGCCGATGAGTGTGTGCCGAAAAGTGTGTGTCCAGAGCGTGTGTATAAATGTGCGTATTTTTTTTTTTTTTGATGTGTTAACATCTATAGGCACGGGTACCCATTTCTTCCATTTGATAATACATCCAAACAATCTAGAGTGGCGCTCTGCATGGTGGGCAAATTCTGCGTGCCGAGCTCGACCAACGAATAAATTTAGCGTGCCGTCGTGGACCGACTGCAAAATTTCATATACATATTCATCTGAGTATGATTGTATTGGTGTAGCGGCAGAGAATAACTGTAAAATACAAAGTCAAGCTAACGATGTGTCCAAGTTGGAAGGGTAGTATAAAGTTAATATGAACTTTGTGCCATTGAATAGCAAAACTTGAGATTCTTTAATATAATTTCAATTCTACATGTATGTTTACATTCAAGCATTGTTTATTGTTTATATTTTAGCATAAAAAATATATATATTTAAACCATATATTAGAGTTTTCATTGACAATTATTGAATATTGGTTCAAGGCGTATTCACTCTTTGTGCAGCTTGTGCGTCTCAGCAACGACAAGCCAGCACGTTGATGTTTTGTTCAGTTTCTCTTTGCGTACAGGGGCCCGTCGATTAAAGGAGAGGCGGCGGGTCAGCGGACAGCAAAAACGGTAAAAAGTTGTTGGTACATATTGTACCAATATATATATTTCTTGCTGTGCCTGCTTATTGAGGTTTTTGTTATTTTTGATATTTTTCTGTGTGGGCGGCAAACGCGCGCTTATTTGTTGGTATGTTTCGTTGTTTGTGTGTTTTAATCGAAGTTAAATTCCATGAAATAACAGAAGTCAGCAGCAGGTGGTTTTGTTGAGTTAGAAGTTCTTACTTAAAACAACCAAATCAACAATAAAGACTTCTCTCTCTTTTTGTCTTCCAAGGCAGTCAAATATCACTTTTGCTGCTGCTCATCATACATACTCTTACCACTTTTTCCTTTATGACACTTTCTAACAGCCCTTGCTATACAATAATGCAAAGATGTACAGAAATACGAAAGTGTATTCAGCGATGCATTTGTAAAGGACAGTTGCCGAAAACTCGGAATAACGTAAAGTAGAATAAAAAAAATAGACAGAGAAACTGGAGAAAGGAAAACTAAATTCAATAAACTATTCTTTTCTTTTTTATGCTAATATATAGTAATCAAACAGGTACAAACGGCTGTTAACACATCGCTGGTGAGTTCTCACTTTGCTGTTGTTGTTGCTGCTGTTTTTGCACGCTGCAGTCGCTGTGCACTGTGCCGGTTGTTGTTGTTGCTGTGGTAGCGGTTGCTGCTGCTGCCTGCTGTCGTCTCCTGCTCGCTGTGTTTTCACTCCGTCTCGATTTTTAGTTCGCGCAAAACTGATTTTGCCAAATCATGCCCCTTTTGCCGGCCAGCTCGCATTCCTCTTCTTTCTATTATCCGGCTATGCCGGCGTCGTGCCGAAACGACTAGTTTTGCTCATTTGTACGTCGATCGGGAGCAAAGCTTTTGCAGAGTGAGCAGCGCAACGGCGAGCGAGGTGCATTTACATGTAAGGTTGGGTATGGATGACGTCACGGACGAAACATAAAAATGTGCGGTAGTTTTTGCTACCTCACAAGGTCATGGAATATGGAAAGCAGGCAAGATATAGTTCATATCCAAGAATCTTATTTAGTGGAAAAATAACTAAATTCAATAAACTATTCTCTTCTTTTAAATGCTTATATAGCAATCTAAAAGGTGTTTACACATCGCTCGTGAGTTCTAACACTTATAAGTTATTTTTTCATGTTTCATGTTTCAGGCTTGAAATATAGCTTGTAGAAGCGCAGTATACCCCAACAGTTACGAAATATTAAGTAAAAGAAATCTTAACAAACAACAGTTGACTGCACATATATGAAACGCATTGAAGTACAAAATGCCGTTTACGTGGTAAGCGTTTAAACCATGAAACATGAAACGATGAAACGGAGCAGTTGAACGCCCTAAATAAACAACCAAATGATAACCAAACTTGAAACAGCTCGTTCTTGAAAAGCGACGTTTTCGACGAGAATGGCAACTGAACAGATCACCGCCGGCAGGCTAAAAACTTAAAAAGGCCTGACTAAGACTCACGAAAGCATTAAAACACCATTTTTATTTTGAGAAAATTTTAACCAACAGTACAAAAAACTCACTGTGAGAGATCACCCAACTCTTAGCTAACCGATAGAAACAGTTATGCATATAATACTCCGATTCCACTACAAACAGGATGCTTGCATTTAATTGAAGCTCGGGAATGCTGCAATTATTTATACTAGATTCCCTTATATATAATGGGAATCTTGTTCAAATTTTCCCGATTGACCGGTTGAACTTGCCAGTTGGCCGAAACACGAGGATACGAGGATTAGAATAACAACTAGCAACCCCAAAAAAACTGCATCAAAAATTTTGGAGCCACGCCCACCCATTCCGCCAACAGCCCCCGGAGCTTAAAACAAAAAATGCCTATATCTTCCACAGTTTTTGAGCTAGAGTCATCAAATATGTTGCCAAGATAGGTGTTGACTATCCCCAACTTAATTCATAAAAACTTTGGATGTCACGCCCATCTATACTGACCGAGCCGCCCCAACGCTCCGCTACAACCGGTAATGCCTGTATCTATCATACTGATTAAGCTAGTCCCCAAATTTTGTAGAAAAATAGCTGGTAACGAACCTCAAAAACTGCATCAAAGTTTTGGAGCCCTACCTACCCATTCCACCCTCAGCCCCCGCGATTTAAATCAGAAATGCCTATATATTCTACAGTTTTTGAGCTAGAGCCACCAAATTTAATGCCAACATAAGTGATGACGACACCCATAAAAAAAACTTTGGATGCCACGCCCATCCATACTGCTTTAGCCTCTCCAAACCACCCCAACGCTTTGCTTAAAACGGGAATGCGTGTGTCTTTCATAGTGTTTAAGCTAGAGTCACCGAACTTGATAGGACCCCCAAAAATTTGCATCAAAGTTTTGGAGCTGCGCCACGTCCGTTCCCAGCCCCCTGCATTTTGAAATCAAAAACGCCTATATTTAGCACAGCTTTTGAGCTAGAGCCGCCAAATTTGGTGCCAAATTGTTGATGAAGAAACCCAAAAATCAAGGATGCCGCCCCCACCCATACCGCTCCCAGCCCCCCTTCCACCATATTCAACTAACTTTGAGCTAGAGTCACCAAATTTTGTTGGAGGATAGCAATTGACATCATAAGTATACCTGCAGCTGACACTTTACAGACCCCTGTTATAATAAAATGCGGATGTAGTTAGATTTGTTGTGGAATCACCTACATTCCCGACATGCTGTTAAAGATGAATGCAGCCTTATAGAGTCGCGGTATAGGAAACCTCGAAGGTGGCTGGGCCCGCAAGAAAGAGCTAGCACATGTGCTAGCATATGTTTATACTACCGACTGCATTAATTTTCTCTCAGTGTCAATCATCATAATGATATAAAAACCGGGAAAAGTTTACACAATTCCCTCGACGTACAGACTTATAAGCTTATTATCATGTCTATCAAAACTTTTTGAAAATGCTTGCTTTCCTAGACTCATCCATTTCTAAATTTAAACAACAAAATTCCATCACTCCAATGTGGCATTCGTGAAAAGCACGGAACAATTGAGCAGATCAATCAAATAACATCAGAGATACGCACTGCGTTTAAAAATAGAGCATGCTGCGCTGGATGTTTCTCAAACATTCGACAATGTTTGGCTGGAAGATCTGCTCTATAAGTTCAAAAGAATGCTTCTTAACAACACACATAAACTGCTTAGGCGCAAAGTATTAAACAGGAAGATTGCAGTAAAATGAAACACTGCTATGCCTGAAGAACACAGTATATAAGCTGGTGTTCGAAAAGGCAGCGTACTTGGACCAAACACACAACAGACATCCTTATACGTAGTGGATTGACAACTTCTACCTTTGCTGATGATACAGATGCCCAATACAAGCAACAGCGCAACTAGCCCTTCAGCTCGTCAACGTGGAAAAATGGTTATCCGATTGGCCAATCAAGGTAAAGGAACCAAAACGTAAGCAAGAAACTTTCACCGTGAACAGGCAAGATTGTTCACCACTCTCGTTGAACAACACGGCACTTCCAAAAGAAAACAAAGTAACATATCTAGGCGTACACCTTTATAAAAGAGTTCCATTGAAAACACGTCAAACTGAAAGCCATTAACCCCCTTTGGCTTATCAAAGCTCGGGTTTCTCTTAGTCTGGACTACAAGGTTCTCCTATACAAATCTTTTCTCAAACCAATCTAGATTTATGGCTCCCAGTTACAGGGAAACGCTTGCAACCGCAGTATTGACATTGTTCAGAGAGCCCAGTCCAAGATCTTGAAAACCACCACCAGAACACCGTGGTATGTTGAGAACGAAAACTTAAAGAGAGACCTAAACATCGTAGCTGTCAAGGATGTCATAGCGGTACAAAAAGTTCCAATTAATGTTAGCAATTCGTACGTCAATTGTGTGCCATTAACCAACTGCAGAAATTGTTTAGAATTTGTATGTGTTAATCAATCTAATGTTCTGCATGCTATACTTAAAGTTAAATCAAACGCTATTGGCTTAGACAACTCGAACCCAAAATTCATAAAACTGCTGTTGACAAACAAAATTGGTCATACCTCACATGTTATTAATACTGCTATTACGTCATCCACATTCCCAGAGCAGTGGAAACTGGCAAGAATAAAAGCCGTTCCAACTTAACAACGGGTTTAGGTCAATTGCTATACTGCCGTTCTTATCAAAAGTATTAGAAAAACTTATGGCAGGACAAATTAATAATTTCCTAAATAAAAACTCTCTTCTGAGTAGATAGCAATCTGGCTTTAGGGCGAATAGGAGATGCACAACGGCAATGTAAAAGGTAGTTGAGGACATTCGGGCAAGAACGGATAATAGTGACGTTACGCTGCTTACACTTCTACACTACAGCAAAGCATTCGAAGCGTAAAATCTAGACTAAGCTAAGCAGGATATTTTGTTTTTCGCCAACTGCAATCAAACAAATGTCCTCTAACTTAAACAAGTTAGAAGGCTCTTGTCGGGAGAGAAATAATTAGCAATGTAAACAAAACTACAAACTGACTGAACTTAACAATATCTCCAGTGTTGCTTAACCGAAATTTCCAAATTCCATATTTCTTTGTAATCGATTCCACAAGTATATCGGGAACCAGAATAGCCATCGATAATTTGAACAAACTTGTTCTATCTATACTAGGGGAGAACTTCTATTCAAAATCTGAAGTATCTATACTAGGATCTCTCCTTTTCTTAATTTATGTTAATGTTTTACCGAGTGACCTATCAAACTGTGAAGTACATAAGTATGTTGAAATGTATGTCAGTCGTCCCATAAGTCAAATAATTGAGTGTATTGAATCGTACAATGCTGATCTGTTACGTGGGCTAAGGAAAATGGTCTGTGTTTAAATCCGTCAATATCTAAGTGCTGAGTTATATATAAAAAGGACCCAAAAGTACTGAAAATCTTACTGCACTTAAAATAGACAACAAATGTATAGATTTTGTTGACAAAGTCGTAAATCTCGGGATAACGTTCGGTTTTTCTGCAGCTTTTTTTTTTAAAGCCAGCGCTCTCGTGTGAACACTTAACATTTGTTAGGTCCGGTCAAAAACCGACCTAAAAATGAGAAAAATAGAACGTGTTCTATTTCTGCTCTTTTTTGCGTCGGCTAAATTTATTTATGTAAAAAAGGCGTTTATGGTATTTTTTAGTATTTGTTGGCAAAAAATAAATAAATAAATATTCTTAGCTTGAGCTACAGTGGATAAAATACAAACAACCTTTAATATGTTTTCGCCTGTACCCATTTTAAGGTTGCTTATTTATGTTTTTGTGCTGCTTTAAATAGAGAAGTGTGACCAGATTGTGTAAACACAAAAAGTGATGGAGTTTTCAATTTAACCGATGCGAAAAATGTGAATGCTAACATTTTTTGTCTGTTAAAAAAAGCTACAGAAAAACCAACCGTGTGAAAACAGCTTAAATAAAGCTTTTGGAAAAACGTAGGGAGTTCTCCGACAGCTTCCCCTGACCCATTTTTTACCAGTTAAAACAAGATTAATGATCGCAAATATCTTAGTGAATCCCATTCTGTTTTACGGAGTTGAAATTATTGGAAATTGTGATGCAGCTAGCCTACACAAACTCAAAGCAAAGACCAAACACTTCTATAGACATGACATATCGCTCTTGAGTGAAACTCGTTTGAAAAATATATGCGGGCTAGGTTCTGTGCGAAAAATAAATTGACTTTGCAAACGCAGCATGCTACAACACCTCGACAACACAAAAAGATGTTGGATTTCGTTGTGCAACAGAGCGCCTGGTGGCAAAGCAGTGCTCGATAGTTGGCGGCCATAATAGTTTAGCTTTGTGTTGTGATCACAAAGTGTGCGATGCGTAAGACCCACACTGTGTTGCCACACTTCACTTCTCTTGTTGTTGCCACAAAATTTAATAAAATTGTGAAACTGGCAATGTTAGACTTTTGCTTGAATATACCTGCTGCTTCCCATTATTGAATGGTGCTATCGACTTATATGAACCTTGTGCAATTCTATAGCTAAAAGTGATAAACTTCACTGACAATTATTGCATATTAATACAAAGGGTATTTTTTCAGAGAGCATCGTGAGCATCTCAGCAACGACAAGCCAGCACCGAGTTTGTTTGTTTCAGTTGCGCTTTTAGTGACCCGAAGAATTAACGAGAGGCGGTAAGTCACCGGAAAGCAAAAACGGTAAAAAATTTGTTAGTATTTTTAAACATGTTTGTATAATTTCTTGCAGGGTCGAAATAATTGATATTTTTCTTTTGCTTTGCCCTGTATTGAATGTCATAATACATGAAGATACGTAGGTACCCGACAAACCAGCAACACACGCACAGCTTAAAAAAAACGCCTAGCATATTAGGACACTGTCTCTGGCTAGGCCTGCCGGCATATTATTGTATTTTGCTTTACTTTATTCCGAGTTTTCGGCAACTGGATTTTATATATGCATTACTGAATACACTTTCGTAATTCGAGTACATCTTTGCATAATTGTATGGCAAGGATTGTTAGAAACTATCCGCCGAAAGCAGACCGTCATTTTTTTTTACTCGTTAGACCATTCGCTTGCATCTTGCGTCCATTTCGAAGGGGCTAAAACATCGCAAATTCTATATGCTTTTAAAATTATTAGTAAATATGGTTATAACAGGGAAGCTAAGCGGTAAAAAATACCAGAAAGAAGAAATAATTGTGCTGATAGACGCATTTACCAAATTTGTTTACATTTTCCATACCACACAGAGAATTGCATTAAAGCAACGAGGTCTTTAATATTATTGATCGGAGTTCAATCTCGATTAATCGCTGATCAAGCTCGTAGTTTTTTATTACAATTCCTACATTAGTTAATCGCAAGGAACTTTATTCCATCCGGGTGACCCATGGCATCTTTTTTTTCTTATTCCTAATCCGTTGGAAGTGTTTTAATTGCGTCTTGGTGAGCTGGATTACGCTTCGAGTCGCAACCGTACTGTGGTCAAGGAATAAATGAGTTTTTTTTATTTTTTATTGTATTATGTTGAACTATCCTTGATTGGAGTCCTTCGTTGCGGTCCCCAACATTCTTATGTGTTTTTGAAGCATTCAGTATATAAACTGACTGGTGAAAAAGCTTCGCAACTAGCACTTGTATCTATATGTACTACGGAGGGGGAGTTCCTGTGTGATGAGTGAAAGAATTGTTTGCATTGAACCAAAGTAAAGACTCTGGTTTTATTGGACGAAAGACACAGTATTTATAGGAAAAAGTAGCTGAGAGTTCATATATGCAAGGTTTGTATAAATTGGGTTATTGTGTATGCAGCAGTTGCGGGCAACACCCAGGTCGGCTGACCGCGGCTCGAGTTACATCTGCTGTGTAATCGTTTTATGTGTAGTCAGTTTTACGTTGGTCAGCACTACTGACTCATGGTGCAGCTTTACTTGACATAGGTCAGAAATTGACATAGTTAAATTGCTTTTAACAATTCTGTGTTATTTCTTTGATGTATGTGTTGTGCCTTAAACATATCTACGTTTAAACAAGTCAAGTTTTTGGTAAAGATTGTTTTGTGAAGAAAGATTACAATTTATTAAATTCGCAAACTCGAAGTCAACTAGCTTCTTTACGTAATCTGTTATATTTTCAGTTCTTTGCAGCCCATACACGTAATTAGCAATATTATTTAATGTGACTTTGAGCAAAGACCATACACTTCTATAGACAGGATAAATCGCTCTTTTGAATTTTTTTCATTCTCGATTACATGCGACGGTTATTAGATGTGCTTTTGAAATTTTGTTTTGCTGTCGTTGCTATGCCTTGCGCATTTCGCTTGCCTGCTTTGGTTTACGTATGTCCCATTTGCTTGTTACATTAAGCTTAGAAGAGCCGGTCCGTTTTTGTAGCCTGCAGTTGCTTGTGAGGTTCCTGTGCGCCTGAATATTGCATGCATATGAGCGTGTGTATATGCTTTTGGAGTACTTATATTTGTATGTTAACTGGCTTATCGCTTTTGCCGCTAGCCTAGTGCATATACTAATATTACATATATACATAAATATATATATATATGTTCAAACGTGCGTATGTTATGTTTTAAGTTTTGGTGGACTTGGGCTTTGAATTCGTATCCAAACGTATCTAGAAACACTTGTCCACACAACATTTCTTCTTCCCTAATTAACGCGCTTGAGTATAAAAAAACACATGTTTTTGTCGTCCAAGGCATGCAAATATCAGTTTTGCTGCTGCTGATCATACATACTCTTCTCAATTTTTACTCTATAATAGTTTCTAACAATCCTTACCATACAATTTTGCAAAGATGTACTCGAATAACGAAAGTGTATTCAGTAGGTTAGGTTAGGTGAGGTTAGAGCGGTAGTGAGCAGTTTGAGATAAACCCCTCACTCACATAGGCCGTATATTGGCCCATTGTGATGCCGCGTCTAATAGTCCACAGAAACCGTCTACCCAGACTCAGAGTGTGTCACACAGTTTTCGTGGGCGTGGACAGGATATTTTTCGGTTTAGTGTCCGCCAGTTGAGAGAGGTCCGATAAGAAGAAAGAACTAAGGTAGCGATTTCTGGTTTTTCAGAGAGCTGGACAGTCGCAAAAGAGGTGGGATACCGTTTCCTCCTCCTTCTCAACTCGGCAGCTTCTGTAGAAATCATTGAAGGGGGCTAAAAGTCTCGCTGCGTGAGTCCCCTCCAACAATTGCCCCGTAATGGCCTTGAGCGGGGGAATTTTTTACCTCCTGGTTAAGAGGACTAAGTCAGTTTTGGCTGGGTTCAGCCCTTGGCCCTTTGATGTGGCCCATGAAGACAGTGTTTGAAGTGCAGTGGTCATGCATTCGCACAAGGATTGGGGCGAAGGATGTTAAGCTTATGGGTCGGAAATCCTTGGGGGTCGTATGTGAGGCTTTTCCTGCCTTGGAAATAAAGACAACTTTAGATTCGAGCCATGGCTTGGGGATCGTACCTGTTGTCAGGGTATCTGGGAAAATTTTCTGAAGCCAGTTTATCGCGATGTCCCCTGCTTACTGCAGTTGGGCTGGGATAATTTCATCCTGCCCAGGGGACTTGAAGGGTGAGATGCTACGAATAGCTCATGAGATGATATCTCTGGAGAATAGGTCGGTGGAAACGTGTTCCTGAAATTCTCTTTGGATAGGGGGTAGTGGTACTTCAACTGAGCATCCGGGAAAGTGTTTTGCCATCAAAAGTTCTAGTGACTCTAGACTGGTCGTTGTCCATGAGTCATCAGGTTTTTTGAGGAAGCCTATGGTTGCTTGAGTACTTGAGAGAACCTTCCTGAGCCTTGCTACTTCTGCAGTGCTCTCTATTTTGGAGCAAAAGTTTTGCCATGAGGAGCGTTTAGCTTGTCTAAGATTCTTTTTGAAAGTGGATAAGCTAGCTTTGTTGAGACTCCATGATTGGTCGTCTCCTCTCGACTTATCTCTATTAAAGAGCTTTCGCGAGGTTATACGAAGCTCGCCTAATTGCGAGGACCACCATGGTGGTTTTATTTTGCCTTTTGGTTTGCTCCGGGGGCATGTCATTTTTAGGGCGGACTTGCATGCCTCCGTGAGCTTGCTTGTGAGTAACTCTGTGTATTCGGGAGAAGGGAGTCCCGCGGGGGATTAGCCTTTCTAGGCATTCTTTGAAATCGGTCCAGTTTGTCCGTTTAATGTTTCTGCACCATTTGGGTCTGGGTATATCAAGGGAGAACTCTATGTCAATATACCTATGGTCGGAGAAGGAGTGCTCTACTAACACCTTTCATTTTGTTAGTCGTTGATAGAGGGAGGTTGTTGCTAGCGTCAAGTCTAAGACTTCTTCCCAATTCTTTATAATAAAGGTCGGGTCGTTACCTATATTACAAATGTTTAAATTTGTTCTTAAAATATAATCAAAGAGTAACTTACCCCGTTCATTTATATCCGAGCTGCCCCACTGATGGTGGTGAGCGTTGGCGTCGCAGCATATAATGAGCTCGGTGTGAGTTATATCGAAGACAGCGATTAACGCCCGTAGCAGTTGCTGTGGAAAGGGCCCTTGGTGGTCGTGGGCCATGTAAGTAGAGCTGAGTCTGACCTGACCAGACTTCAGCTCAAGGCATACAGCTGTGTTGTCACCATCGCAGAAATTTGGAAGCAGAAAAATGTCTAAGTGTTTTCTTGCTAGGACGCAGGTGCGAACTTTACGTTCGCTGCAGGCTACAAGTAGCTTATAGTCCTTAGTCCCCAGTCCAGAAACCTTGCCACCACAAACCCAAGGTTCCTGGATTAGGACGATGTCTGCTTATGCGGAGCAGAAGATCGGCATGGTGATGTGGAGGAGTGTCAGAGACATCTTTCGTTTTCACCTCCACCACTGTGAGATCAGCCTCATCATCTGTATCCTCTTCGAGGCTGATAATTTTGGCCGCGTCAGCAAGTGCGCATTGGCTGTTCCAAGAGGGCAGTAGCGTCTTGTGCCACCGGTGCGTCCTCGGACGGTTTCCTGCCTGCATCCGAACGATAAACTCTTATTGTTATTGGCTCGAAGCCATAGTGTGCCGCTCCGTTAGTTTCGGCAAGAGTCTCGGCTGACTTATCAATGATACCGAGGATTACCTGTCGGCTATTGCCTTCAGGCGCCTCGATCTAGCAGAAACCCAAGCTCTCGCTCTGGGTCGACTTGACACGTCTTTCCAATCGACCACCTCGAGCTTCGCCCCGGGTTAGACTTCTCTCAACAAGGCCACCGCGTTTTTATAGAGCTCAGCCGATTTAACGTCTTCGCAGGCTATTGCTTTCATATTGCCCTGATGCCAACCAGCTTCGGAGCAACGAGGAAGTGGACCGCTATTCGCTGCATGAGGTCGACCACCTTATTCTGTAGCTCGTTTACTACAGCCCCCCACTTGTTCCGCGTGATATGGCCCTCCTTGTGGCCCCTTTCGAGGACGCCAATGAGAACATTCTCCCTAGCGGCTTCAGCGAAGGACCGAGTGAGCGGCTGTGGACGCGGTGGTGGCCTGATCCGCTTGGCTTGCGGGGCCTACTCCTCCATTGAGCGTTGACGCTTCTGCTTGGCTTTTGAAGAAGCGGCCGGGATTGCTGGCTTGGAATCCGGCAGTATGGTCTTGGCCCACTCGACGAGTTCGACCCCATTGGGAGATGATATGTTACCGCTTAAGTTTTGCTGCAGCATTTCTGCAGCCCGAGGACGGTCTTGGATCGGCGGTTTATTTTTCGCAGTTGAAGCGGACCCCGGGACGATCGCCTGCGTCGCGGACCTGGAAGCTGGTGTTGCAAACTTTTGTTGCAACATCCGAGCTCCAGGAGCCATTCCAGCTCGGCGTCCGGGATGTGAGGACGAATGGCTTGTTCGTCCTGCACCTGTGCCACTTGTGGCGTAAAAAGCACCTGCTATCATATCAGACGTCGAGAAAGAGGTGCAAGAATCTGTAGAGGGATTAGCGTTTCCCACCGGGTTTTTGAGTGTCCCAGACACTGGGTTTGTTGTTCTATTCGGATTCATAATATTGGTCCCACGAGTAGACGGGAGTGGAAAGTCACCAGCGGCATAGCCCGTGTACCGCGGGAAGCCTTGTTAAACTGGAGGTCGGCAGGTAGCCAGAGTTCGCAAAGTAACGACTGAGCTCCCCTTCAGCCACGAGTCCCTCGGCTCCTTGCTGTTCAACCTTGATTTGGGGTAATTTTAAAAAGTTTTCTTCTCTCGCCCAACTACTATTTTTCAGCACTCTTGGACGAGACATGACCTTACCAAGGGCCTGCTTCCAGCCGCCCTCGCGTGGAGAGTGTATTCGCACTACCAGTTGTGAGCCCAAGGACGGCACGCACCGCACGGACGCGCACTCATAATGGCGATATGAATGCGTTCCCCGACAGCGCGTGTTATTCCCCTTGTTTCTCCATCTGGCTGACGGTCGACAAACAAACCCAATATACTCTTTACCTTCGGTATCGAGAATAAAAAATCTACGGTCTGTGCTTTCGGCTTGACCTATGGGCTGTGCGAATAATTAAAGGTTCTGTTATTATATTATGCCTTGAGTTAATATCGATCTCTTGACTAAACTCCGGCTACCGAAAATGGACCTTTAATCCCAGATCTAATTTGAAATGGTGATGCTCCTAATTTTGAAGTAAAACATGGTCATCAACCTTTTGTCTCAAAACAGCAGCTTTAGCTTTATTAAACATTGATTTTTCAAACCTAGCATTCATTTCCATAGTACGCTTCGCAATTACTCTTACTTGACCAATATCAACAGTACTTTCATTATTAAAAACTGGTACAATACCAAATGGCCTTGCTTTTTTGGTTATAAGTATCTCTAAGAGGCTAACTTTAGTCACCGTTTTGGGCGTGCTATTTATAGCAAACTGAACTTAACACAATGCATCCTGCCAAGATCCCTTGCCTATTTCAACCGCTGCTAGAGTAGACTTGAGAGTACTCATGACTTTTACCACTTGCCCATTGGCACGACTGGCACCTGTGGCGATTAGGTGTTATTCTATTTTCTGAGCTGAGTATAAATCACGGAACGCTGTGCTAGCAAAACTACGAGCTTGATCAACGATTAATCGAGATGGAACGACGATCAATGATATTAAAGACCTCGTTGCTTTTATGCAATTTTCTGTGGGGTATGGGAAACATAAACAAATTTGGTTAATGCGTCTATCAGCACAATTATTTTTTCTTTCTGGTAATTTTTACCCCTTAGCTTCCCTGTTATAACCGTATATACTAGTAATGATAAAAGCATACAGAATTTGCGATGTTTCAGCCCCTTCCAAATGGACGCGAATAATCTAACGAGTAAAAAAAATTGATGGTCTGCTTTCGGCTTGACTAGAATACGTTACATTTCAAATTTATCAAGCAAAACAGACGTAGAGATAAAACAATAACACTAAAATGAGTAAAATATATTTTTAAATTCAACACCTGGCGTTCGAAATCGATATGTCTGCTGAAAACCATATCAACGCATGTGCTTTTAGTTGTTGTGGAGGCGATGCGCGATTTCAATTGAAGATTGAATGTAATTTCAATTTCAAAAATATAAATACTATAGAAGTATTTTGTACTCACACTCATATCTTTTGACTTTCAAAATCTTTTGTTAATTATATGCATTTTTTGACTGCATTTTATTGTATTTTGATTCTCTTTTTTTTTTTTATTTTGGTAGCGACTGCTTTGCTCTGGCTTATTTTTTTTGAATACACACACAAAATTATTAGGCTCGCGAATAACATACATAAATACTTAAATAGTCAACAACAGACTTAAACCCACAACAACACGTGCTGGCTTGTCGAAGCTGAGAAGCAAAAAATGCATAAAGTAAAACAGAAACAAAACTTTATGCACATTCTATCCACTATCGCTATCGCGCTCGCTCGCACTTATTGCTTATATATGTACAAAAAAACACGCATATGAAAAATAATGAAAAATGTATTGCGCTAAAATTTTATTTACTTATGGATTCAGAAACTTATTATGTAGCTATACTATACATTATGTACTGATCGAAACCTTACATATTCAATTAACTCCTATGTAAATGTAATTTCATTTGGGCTTATAATATAAAAAAATCAAAATGAACGGGGTGAAAGTGGTTGCAAAAATTTTGACTTCAAATTGCACCCCAAACCTGCCGAATAACGTAATTTACATTAAATTAAAATTATCTGGAAGTAAATT
Organism: Scaptomyza polygonia; assembly: GCA_035044585.1. Lineage (NCBI taxonomy): Eukaryota > Metazoa > Arthropoda > Insecta > Diptera > Drosophilidae > Scaptomyza > Scaptomyza polygonia. The sequence goes on from JAWNNU010001760.1 coordinate 62,632, forward strand.
TAGGTTAAAGAAATTAAAATGTTTACTTTAAAGCTCTGGGAAATTCGAAAAGAAAATGGCTTATACAACATTTGTGGCGTGGATTGGGAAAAACCCAGGAAGACCAAATCAGACCAGTTGTAGATGAGTGATTAGTGGTTACGATTAGATAAAAAACAAATAGAAACTTTACAATCGGACGTAATCGACTTCGGTGATCACGATACTAATAGGGTGCAATAGGGTGCGGATTCTGTTGGGGGTGTACGCTGCCTCAAAGATTGTTTGATACAAATGGGGAAGGCAAAAAGCTATCTTCCTTCTAAAGTTGGTCTTTCTCTCAAAGTTTGTGAAAGATTTTTGGAAGGGGGGCTAGGAAGGTATGGAGGCGTGGCATCTACATTTATGCTGCAGAAGGTCGTCAATTGCTATCCTCCTACAACATTTGGCTATTCTAGCTTAAAGTTTGTAAAATAAGTCGGAAAGAGGGCGGTATCCAAAAAAAGTGGGTTTCTTCATCACAAATTTTCTCACTAATCTTGGTGGCTCTAGCTTATGAGCTGTGGAAGATATTAGCAATTCTGATTTCAAAATGCAGGAGGCTGGAGAACAGGGGAGCGTGGTTCCAAAAATTGTATGCAGTTTGTGGGGGTCGTAACCGGTCATCTGCCTACCAAATTTAGTGACACTAGCTCAAAAACTATGGAAGATAAACTCATAACCGTTTTAAGCGAATCGTTTGGGTGGTTGAGGGTGGCTACGGCAGTTATGATGGGCTTGGCATTCAAAGTTTTTATGAGTTTGTTTGAAAGTCGTCAACACCTATTTTGGCACTAAATTTGGTGGGTCTAGCTCAAAAACTGTAGAAGATATAGGCATTTTTAGTGTTAAACTGCGGGGGGGCTGGGGGCGGAATGGGTGGGCGTGGCTCCAAAATTTTTGATGCAGTTTTTTGGAAGTTGTTTGTAGCTATCTGCACCACAAATTTGGTAGTTCTAGTTGTAGGGGCTTGCGAAATAATTTGATTTATCGTCGAGCTTATCGATTTGCCAGCCCTCCAGTAATCGTACAACTCCAATCTTGAATCTTTCATTTACTATGCCATAGACAAAGACATTTGCAAATTTTGAAGTATCTAACTTGAAGGGTGTGGAAAAAAGTTGCGAACATACGGACATACAGACGGACAGAAACCATGCCGGACATTGCAAGAACCCAATATCGAGTATGAATTTGTTTTGTTTTATTACTGTTTTAGTACTGGAGTTGAGGTTTCCAAAGAGACAAGAGAATAAAGCTTCTTGTAGTCATAACATGTAACACGAAATGGTTCATGAATTAAATAGTTTCTCGAGCATCGATCAAGGCTCAGGGATTAAAAGTTACGAAAAGTTCTATTTGGAACATTTTATTTTATTCGAGCTAAAAGAACTGCTGAGTCAATTTCACCATTTTGCATACTTGAACACGGGGGTAAGTCTATCCCAGGAACCCAATTTAAACTTCTAAACGCAAACAGAAGAAATTTCGTCTGCACATATTTAATTCTTTCCCGTTGAATCCCGTATTGCGGAAACACACACAAGATCCATACTCCAGGATGGGACGTACTAGAGATTTATATAGCGTTTTAGTGGTGACCACTGCTTGATGAAGAGGTTAGTAGCAGTAGATCATCGCCTAACAAAACCATGTTGATAAGGGGATATATTGAACTACACATGTGCTGCAATTGAGAGTATATAATTTTTTCAAAGCTTTTCGGAATAGCGGACAACTTGGATAGTTAGTTTTGAACGTTAGTCTTAGAACAATTTTTATGGAGTGGAATGATAAAAGAAAACACAGCTGAGTCAACCGGCAATATTTAATGTAATGGCTTACAAAGCGATTCCGCACAGTATCTAAGTATACAACCTGGCACTCTATCTGTATCAGGCAAGAAGCCGAGTTTGATTGAGATAACGTCTCTGAGCAGTGTACACTCAAGCAGTCCTGTTCTAAATTCCGAGTCGAAACGGAATCGAAATAAATTCACGTTTTGATTTTTGCATTCCCAGATTTCGATCGACTTATATTCTTCTTATACTCAATTTCGATACCAATTTTGTATTGATACAAACAGGTGGAACTTGGAAAGGATAGCAATAGCTGCTATTAAATAAACAGGATGAGTATACTGATTGAAAATACTCAGCAAAGAGATCAACAACTCCCTGATCGGATTTTGCTTTTGTATTATCAAGGCAAGCCGAGATAGGATGCAGATTTACGTTCTGAGTTAACAAATATATAAATCTATTTAGAATCACGGGTAAAGTTTAGTGTGCATATATTGAGATATATTTTTTTTTTAACAGGAAGTGTTTACAGAAATAAAATTTGGCTTTTCTATTATAAACGAAGTTAAATCTGTAGAATTTCCAGATTTTTTACATATTTTATCAGATCTTGTTTTCACATTTTTTTAATTTTGATAATTCCCTCGTAAACCAAGGTGGTTTATTATCACTTGGCGGACAAATGAGGGGAACACAGATATCCCAATTCGAATTCGAGGTCTTGTAAAATATAGTAATGGCAGTTTCTATATCACTACAAGAATAAAGGTGAGACCAATAAGTATGCTGAAGAAGATCATTTAATTTATTTTTTACGGAAAAGCGGGTTTTCAAAGATTTAAAAGATGCTGGGCTGGACAGTTCTACGGTTGGATGTAAAGTGTCTTCAGAAAGCACTAGAGCCGGTACTCTACTAACAGTACTGCAATCGGATTCCGAAGTTAATATCAAATTTAACATTCTACCATTTAAATTAAACACTATACGCAACATACTGTTGACTCTATGCTCCTCATTTAGTTGGCCACTGATTAACCGCCGAAACAGATTGGTGCTGCGTAGATGATGACCGACTTCATCACATGCATTGGCAGCAACCTTGTATGCTGCCTCGCACCTCGCGTGTTTGGCATCATCCTTGCCAATACGCACCTAGTAACCGCCACCTTCGTATGGACATACGCAAATTGCTCTCCGAAGCTGAGGCATCGACCGATTAATCAACGTACCTCACCGTTTTTCTGTTGCTGATGAGGAACGCCTCCGTTTTATGAGCAGCCAGCTGTAGACCCACGGATGACAACCATTGAGTCACGGCGTCAATGCACCAGTTGCAGAGCTCTGTGTTTCGCCGTAAATCCTTAGCCACAAGCACCAAGGCTACGTCGTCTGCTTAGCAAACTGAGGTTGCCCCTGCTCGTAACTGAACCCTTAGTATGCCATCATACATGATGCTCTACAGAAGAGGACTTAAAACAGATGCTTAAGGAACTCCTACACAGGCGGCATACTCCTTTTCGCGCTCTTCCGTTTGATAGCGAAAAATTCGGTTTTCAAAATAGCTCCTCACAATCGCTACTAGGTAATCCGGTACCTGAAGTAGCACCAGGGCATCCAGTTGCCAGTGTCGTAAGCATTTGCATTTCGGTAGTCACGACAAGAAGGTAGTGCTTGCTGCCGAATCACCAGCGTTTTGTTCGGCTTCATGCAGCCTGGCAAAGACCAGCATCTTCAGAGTCTTGCCACTGTTATCGATGAGGCATATGGGCCTGTATGCCGAGGGCTCGTCGGGGGCTTATCGGCTTTGGTAAAAGCACAAGTTTCTATACCTTCCACCTGTCCGGGAACGTACCTACGCGCAGGCATTTAGAGTATAAATCTGCAAACAGACCAGGCTGCAAGTCGGTTGCTATTTTCAGGCAACGAATCGGCACAACGTCAGGACCCGGCGCCTTGTTGGCGGTGAGCTTGCGTACAGTGATCTTCAGTTGCTCTATCGTGACCGGAGCGATGCCCTCATCTGTGATAGTTTGCTATATGTCCCTCACTCAATAGGTGCTTTTCCTCTACCTCTGCCAATGCGCTTGACCACCATCCTGTAGACTGGGCCCCAGGGATCCTTGTCCGCCAAGTCGCTTGAGAAAGCACTCCTTTTTGCTGACTCTGAATTTTGTTTTTAAATGCTGTCCTTGCCGAATTGTATTCCAACTGCAATCCACGTGTTGCACTCGAGTCTCTTTGTGCTGCTTGATGGTAACGCCTTCTCGCTCTCAGGCATACACGCCTAGCCTCGGCGATATCATCGTTGCACCAGAACATGCCGGTATGATGTGGTTTGAAGAACTCTCGCAGGGGCATGCTTGCAGCGCAAGCAGTGCTAAGTTTCTCATCTACCTGTTCCACCATAGCCAGCGCCGGTCCACCTGATGCCGTACATGAGATGGCACTTCCCAGCTCTGCCCCTGCTGAACGTATATCTAGTCCCAGTGTTGAGAAGAACTAAGTCCAGATTTTCCATCGACTTCACAAGGATGGTCCCGCTAGTGTTCATTGACGAGCTGCTCCACTCCGTAGACCACGCGTTGAAGTTGCCAGTAACTATGACGTTGCTACAGGCTCGAACGTTTCGAGCGTAAGGCTTGGCGCTAAGTAGCAACTATAGAACCATACACTGCCATTACTCAATCGCAGAAAGCTATCAGGAACTAAGGTATGAGTGAATAAGACTGCAAATCGCCGCAACGCCACATAGCAGCTTTTCCAGGGTTTTCAGAAGCCCACAACCTGCAGTAAGTTGACGCCCGGTGATGTGGTTCGCTTAGCATGGCGAAATATATGTTCTCAACAAGGATGAATTGCTCCAGCAAAGCTTGCGCACCGATGCAGTGATTTAGGTTATGCTGAAAAACTTTCCCCATTTGGCGTGTTTGACAGCTTCCCAGTTTGTAGGACACCTGTAACTGGCAGTCGCATGGTCAGTCGTGCGCTCTCTTTTCCTTTTGCATAGGGCACACTTTGGTGGCTGGTTACTGGCTCTCGCAAAGTGATCAGGACCTCCGCACCTGAAGCAATCGTTGCTGTGATCGGCTCCGCTCCTGCAATGTGCAGCAATATGACCTGCACATATAACAGCGCGTTGGCTGACTGAGGGGCCCTAATGCGGCACACCGCCCAGCCGATGTGGATCTTCGCCATTTATTTATTTATTTATTTATTGTCAGCTATAAGCAGCCGACATGAAAATAAAAATAATTTAAGATAATTATAATAAAAATAATTAAGTTTAAAGTAAAATTTAAAATTATATGTAGTTCTGAAAGTAAATTAAGGTTGAAATAATTATAAAGTTAACGTTGAAGCTCTGGGGAGTTCAAAGAAAACATGTGGCCCAACATTTGTTGCGTAGATTGGGAAAAACCCAGAAAAACCCAATCAGATCAGTGGTAGGTTAGTGATTAGTTGTAACGATTAGATAAGGCAGAAAGGATAGATCGTTTTAGTACTGGAGTCGAGGTCTCCATAGAGATCAGAGAATAAATCTTGTTGTAGTCAAAACATAATACGCGAAATGGTTCATGAATTAAATAGTTGCTCGAGCAACGATCGAGGCTAAGGGGTAAAATGGGAACATTTAATTTTATTCGACTTAGAAGAACTGATGAGTCGATTTCACCATTAAGTAGATTAGTCATAAATACTACACCATGCATAATTCTACGGTTCAACAGGGAAGGAAGATTAATTAAAAGAAGTCTACTTGAATAGGGGGGTAGGTCTATTCTAGGAACCCAGTTAAAACATCTAAGCGCAAACAGAAGAAATTTCCTCTGCACAGATTCAATTCTATCCTGGTGGATCCCGTATTGCGGGGACCACACACAAGATCCATACTCCAGGATGGGACGTACTAGGGATGTATATAGCGTTTTAGTGGTGTAGGGATCATCAAACTCTTTTGACCACCGCTTGATGAAGCCAAGAACGTTTATGGCCTTATTGACCATCGACGATATGTGAGAATCAAATTTTAATTTGCTATCAAGAATGATGCCTAAATCTTTAATTTCAAAAACGCGGACAAGTGGTGAAGCATCAAGCACGTAGTGAGCAGAATGAGGGGTACCTCTACAAAAAGTCATGATTTTACATTTTGAACAATTTAAATTAAGTAAGTTATAACGGCACCAAGCCGACAGTGCACCCAAGTCCGACTGTAGTAAGTTACATAGAGAATCTTCATTATAGGTGAAACCTAGCTTTACATCATCTGCAAACATAAATACACGAGAATTAGTTATAACAGCAGGAAGATCGTTAATAAATAGATTAAATAGCAATGGTCCTAGGTGACTCCCCTGAGGGACACCGGAGTTAACAAAAATAGATTTGGATACAGAAGATTTAAAAACCACTTTTTGTGTTCGGCCACACAAGTACTCAGAAAGCCACGACAAGAGTTTCGCTGGAAATCCAATAATATTTAATTTTTCGAGCAGCAAAGAATGACTTACAGAATCAAATGCCTTACTAAAATCTGTATAAACGACGTCAGTTTGCATTTTTACCTGAAACCCTTTGATAACAGATGAGGTGAACTCAAGAAGGTTAGTGGTAGTAGATCTTCGCCTAACAAAACCGTAATGATAAGGGGATAAAATTGAACAACATAAGTGCTCCAATTGAGAGCATATAATTTTTTCAAAGACTTTCGAAATGGCAGACAACAACTGTGCCTGCTTATCAAGGTTTTTGTTATTTTTGATATTTTTCATTTTTCTGTGTCGGCGGCAAACGCGCGCTAACATTTGCATATGTACCAATGCACTACTAAATACACTTTGTGTACATCTTTACATAACTGTATGCCTAACAATCATAGAAAGTGACAAAGGCTAAAAATTGGGAAGAGTATGTATGATCAGCAATAGCAAAACTGATATTTGACTGCCTTGGAAGACAAAATCTTGTTGTTTTATTTTACTCAAGCGCAATAATGGGGGAAGAAAAATAGTTTTGTGGACAAGTTCTTGCAGAAGCCTAGTTTTAAGCTCAAGATACTTGGTTGGCTTGGTGGATATCAGTTGGTATTCCAAGTGTTTTGTGGGGTAGGACAGGTATCGTTCATATCCAAGAACCTTATTTATTGCAAAAATAAACAGTCTTCTGCAAATACTTCCCCTGTATTTATTTGTTGGTATGTTTCTTTGTTTGTTTGTTATAATCGTAGTTAAATGTTATGAAATAACAGAAGTCAGCAGCAGGTGGTTTTGTTGAGTTAGAAGTTCTTACTTAAAACAACCAAATCAACAATAAAGATTTCTCTCTCTTTTTGTCTTCCAAGAATTTGCTGCTGCTCATCATACATACTCTTCCCACTTTTTCCTTTATGACACTTTCTAACAGCCCTTGCTATACAATAATGCAAAGCTGTACACAAATTACGAAAGTGTATTCAGCGATGCATTTGTAAAGGTCAGTTGCCGAAAACTCGGAATAAAGTAAAGTAGAATAAAAAACAAGTAAGAAGGCTCTAGTCGGGATAGCCCGACCAGAAGATACCCTGAACCCAGTTGCAGTCCTTGCGTCCTAAAAGTATGCTTCAAATAATGATCACTTTAAACAAAACCCATAACTGACTTAACTTTACGATATCTCTGGTGTTTCTTAACCGATTTGGACAAAATTTTGAGAAAAGATCTATCGTTACCCGTTACACCAACCACCATAAAAGGTTTTATTTGGTAAACAATTCTAGCAGTGATCGCAAAAATACGTTATATAAATATATTTTTGTGTGCATCAATTGATTGCCGACTTAAATCTCATTTTAGCTTGCAGTAGAACTAGCGCTGCAGTGCTTTGCAATATAGAAAAAAAACATATATTTGCGTTTGCATACTCTGTGTACTCTGTGTTGTCGTTCGTAAACTAACAAAAAACAGTATGTCTATTTTTCTTGCTCTTGCTTGCCAGCATCAGTCCTCTCACGTTTTCATCCGCTCTTATCCGACGCATGGTGAAACAATATTGAGGCAAGGTTGAACTATACATGGTTGTGTCATGCGTAGCAGAAGGAGCCTATTGATAAGACCATGCGAGTGCAAGAGAGATAGCATAGTTGCTTTCTCGATATTGCTTCATCGTCTTGTTTTAGTGAGGAAAAAAGAGAAAGAAAGAAAATTCAAATGTATAAATTATATTAAAAGCATTTATTTAACAATTTTATAATAATATTTTTAACATTTCGAATTCCTGCTCTCTTTGTCCGTACTTAGTTTTTGTCAGTATGCATTGACACTCTGAAGTGAGCAGTCGTGTTGCGGAAAAATACTTGATTTTGTATTAGAAAATGACGAAACAATAATGTTGTATATGTAGTATTTAAAAATATTACTTCAGTTATAATATTATATTGTTAATTAAAAAATTATTTAAAAAAATTCATTCTATTCATTTGCTGCAGCTAACAATAACACTTGCAAGAGCAGTGCGGTATATGAAGTCATAGTTGTCTCTTTCTTATTTTTCTCTTGCTCACTGCTCTCATCGTAAAATAAGTACTTCGCCACAACGGAATAGAGCACCTTTATATTGATTCACCATGATCCGACGTACGTGCGGTTGAATCTGCCAACGCGCTCACGCTCTGATTTCTGATTTTTATCTGCCAACGCGCTCACGCTCTGATTTCTGATTTTTACCGTTTCTTTATCACTCATCTTATTATATTCAATATGCTTGTTTGCTGCAGTTCAAATTGTAAATTGGTTGGGTCAAACAACCAAGATTTTATTTTATGTCGGTTATGTGCTAACATAATCCATATGAAATCTGCTGGCTTCACTGCCAAAATTAGAGACTGTTTACTTGCAAACACTGACCTGAAATGGTACTGTGCGCCCTGCAACGAAGTGATGAATGAATCATCCCAGTTAATGAGGCAGACTCACTTAGGCTTTAAAGCTATGCATGTAGCGTTTAATAACTTGCATGTATCGTTCAATGAACTAGAGTGCAATTTTAAAAATGGCAAGGTAATGGTAGAATCTCCGAAGCGAAAAAAGACTTCGGATCGTAATTTGCTCAGAGCTCCACCTGTCCGACCTACCAATCCTCTCCTTTTCCCCAGTATAAATCCTCCAATGGGTACTACCACAAGCCCATTGATGTTATTTAACTCAACTGCTAGAAACCCTAATATTAGCACAACTAATAACGACTTCACTCCCAATCCTATTAATGAACATTCCATACCAACAGAATGCGTGCCTGTTAATTCTACTGTAGGTACACCTGGGGCCCACAAGCCTCTTGTTGTTGTGCCTATAAGAAAATATATTTTCGTGTCTAGGCTAGCATCCGACACTTCGTTGAATGATGTGAGTGCCTACGTTATAAATGTTGATTAGTTTAAGTTAAAACATGCCCGAAGCATATCTTCTTTCAAGTTGAGTGTTCCGCCCGAACGTTTAGCAACCATATGTTCAGAAAAGTTTTGGCAACCAAAGCTCGTGGTAAAAGAGTATGTGAACAGGCGATAAACATTAATAATGGTATAAGAATCAGTAGTGAACCGCCTGTTATCAATCCTGTTGCCTCAACTTCGGCGGCAAACAACTAATAAAAGTAGTTAGTTTGGTCTATCAAAATGTTCGAGGCCTTAACACTAAACTTTCTAAATTTTATGTAAACAGCTTATCCTTTGATTCACAGATAGTTGCACTCACAGAAACCAGGTTAAAACCTAATATATCTGATTATTCCGTTTTGCCTAATAAGTATAACTTGTACAGATGCGATCGCAGCTCCCGCAAGGGGGGGGTGGTGTTCTCATTGCTGTTAACTCCTTGATTTCCTCTGAACAGATACATTCTCCTGATCATCCGGAAATTGAGTTCATATGTGCTAAAATATTATGTAGCGGCCGCTCATTATATATTACTTGCTCATATATTCCTCCCAATTCTGATAATAACATTTACATATCCCATCTGAATGCTCTGCAACTTGTTTCGTCGTTGTTGACGGATATGGATCAACTTATTGGTGTGGTTGGGGATTTTAATTTGCCACATGTTGTATGGTCTGTGAATGGCACATCTTCGGCGCAATTACCAGCAACTTCTGATGATTTTATCGATGGGCTTTTAGAGTTAGACCTATCACAAGTTAACAGGGTGCATAACTATAGTAATAAAATGTTAGATATGATATTTGTTTCTAACTCGGATTGTAGTAATGTTGTTAGAGTAGCCCTTCTAGTGCTTCCAGAAGATAACTACCATCCAAACTTAGAACTTTCCTTTGAAATTCTTAACCCTAGTCCAGCACATAATAATTCTTTAAAGACACGTTGTTTTCGTAAAACTGACTTTACAAATTTGAATGATCTTCTTCAACACACTAATTGTTCTCACCTTTATTCTTGTAGTGATATAGAAACACGCAAATGGCCTTTGTCAAAGGAGGCTTGAGGTCAAGCACTTTCTTAAAACCAACAACATTGATGTGCTCCTTGTCGCAGAATCTCACTTTAACGAACGCTCGTTCTTTCACATTACGGGATACGAGCTTATAATTTGTAACCACCCCAGTGGCGCTGCGAGAGGTGGCTCCGCTGTACTCATCAGATCAGGCATCTCCCACTCCGTATTAGATCCTATCCAGCTCCCCTGGGTGCAAGCTTCTATTTTTTAAATCCACAGTCCTCAGGGTAATATGAAGCTAGCTAGCTTTACATTCCTTCACGTCACAACATAACGCAAGGAATGTTTGAGCAAGTAGCAGACCATTTGGGCTCCAAATTCATCGCTGGAGGCGACTTCAATGCCAAGCACACCTGGTGGGGTTCCGGCTCACAAACACCAAAGGCGCTGCCCTCCTGTATTGCATCTGGAGCAGAGAGGAGGCTTTCAAGATTCCATCAACTCGACCTCCCCTTCCGCTTTAATTAATTCTTTTTGTGCTACCTAAATTTTTTTTTACCTTATTTTTATTCGTAAAATTTAGTTATTGTCTATCAAGACAGATTCAAAATAAAAAATGTGTCCCTAAAAAAAAAAAAAAAAAGTTTTTAGTTATGTTTAAATCGATCATTATTTGAAGCATGACTAAATCCTTCTTATTTGTTTTTGTATGACTGCCTGCTTATCGATTTTGTCGCTAGCCGTAGAGCAGCAAAGCACTAGTCCGTATACCCATGTTACGTATAAACATATATTGTATTTATATATACAATATATATATATATATATTTGCAAATGTGCGTTTGTTATGTTTGCAGTTTTGGTGGACTTGGGCTCTGACATGATTTTTGCTATTTTGTTTCGACTAGGTATCATAAGCATGTGTGTGGTTTCCTTTGTGTATACATTTGCAAATTTAATTCTATGCGTTGCATTTGCTTTGTTACATGCACATATATTTTTATACTAACTAAATATATAGTTAAAATCTATTTCATGATCAATATCATGCAATTTATTCGCATTTTCACATTTAGTTCAATATACTTGGTTGGCAAGGTGCATATCAGTTGTTGGTGCAGGTGGTTTGTGGGGTGGGACAGGTATCAACAGGTCACAAAACACGTAAGGCAGGCAAGCTGCCATTCATATCCAAGAACAACAAAAAAACAAGTTGAAACGTTGCAGTCGGACGCAACCGACTGCGGTATACTCGATACCAGAAATGAAACCGATTAAAAGAGACCTGATTTCAATGAGGTGCGGATACGGCAGGGGCGTACGCTTCCACACAGATTGTCTGATGCTGATGGGGATGCCAAAAAGCTATCTTCATTCCAAATTTGGTGACTCTAGCTCAAAGTTTGTTACTATTAGGGAGAGGGAGACTGGGGCCGGTTTGGGGGCGTGCCATCCAAATGTTTGCTGAAGATCTATGTATATGTCAATTGCTATCCGCCTACCAAATTTGGTGACTCTAGCTCAAAGTTAGTAGAATTTTGTGGCAGGTGGGCTGGGGCAGTATGGGTTGGGGCGGCATCCATTTTTCGGGTTTCTATGTCAACACTCTTGGCACAAAATTTGGTGGCTTTAGCTCAAAAGTTGTTGAAGATATAGGGATTTCTGTTTTTTAACTGTGGAGGGGTTGGGAAACGGGAGGCGTGGCTCCAAAATTCTTGATGCAGTTTTTTTGAGGTTGTTAGTAGCTATCTTCTCGCTCAATTTGATAATTCTAGCTGAAAGGGCTTGCGAAATAGCTGGATCTATCGATTTTGCGTTATCGAGATTATCGATTTGCCAGCCCCCTAGTTGTCGTAGAACTCCAATCTTGACACTTTAATTTACTATGCCGTAGAGAAATTTGCAAAGTTTCAAGTCTCTAGCTTCAAGGGTGTGGAAAAGAGTTGCGTTCATACAGACGGACAGACGGACGGACGGACAGACGGACAGCCGGACAGACACCATGAGGGACATTGCTCAAACCCAATATACTCTTTACCTTCGGTATCGAGAATAAAAACCAGGGTTCTGCAAGCACTTGTCCCACAAAACTCTTATTCTTCCCTCGTTAATGCGCTTGAGCTACAAAATAAATAATAAGTGTTAGAACTCGCGAACGATGTGTGAACACCTGTTTGTACCTGTTTGATTGCTATATATTAGCATAAAAAAGAAAAGAATAGTTTATTGAATTTAGTTATTTTTGCAATAAATAAGATTCTTGAATATGAACGATAGCTTGCCTGCTTTACGTATTCTATGACCTTTTGATGCCTGTCTTACCCCACAAAACACTTGCACTAGCAACTGATATGCACCTAGCCAACCAAGTATATTGAGCTAAAAACTAGGCTTCTGCAAGAACTTGTCCACAAAACTATTTTTCTTCCCCCATTATTGCGCTTGAGTAAAATAAAACAACAAGATTTTGTCTTCCAAGGCAGTCAAATATCAGTTTTGCTATTGCTGATCATACATACTCTTCCCAATTTTTAACCTATGACACTTTCTAACAATCCTTGCCATACAGTTATGCAAAGATGTACACAAATTACAAAAGTTTATTCAGTAGTGCTTTGGAACATATGTAAATGTAAGCGCCCGTTTGCCGCTGACACAGAAAAAGGAAAAATATCAAATATAACAAAAACCTTTATAAGCAAGCACAGCAAGAAATATATGTATATTTCAAACGTATTTGCATACAATATGTACCAACAACCTTTTACCGTTCTTGCTGTCCGCTGACACGCAGCCTCTCTTTTAGTCGATGGGCAGCTGAACGCAATAAGAAACTGAACAAAACAATAACGTGTTGGCTTGTCGTAGCTGAGACGCACAAATTGTAGAAGAAACAAGTAGAAACGCTGCAGTTGGACGCACCCGACAGCGGTATACTCGATACCAGTAATAAAACAGATTAAAAGAGACCTGATTGCAATGGGGTGCCGATACGGCAGGGGTGTACGCTGCCTCAAAGACTGTCAGGTGCAGGTGGGGGTGCCAAAAAGCTAGCTAAAAGGTATGGGGGAGCCTGGCATCCAAAGTTATGCTGCAGATCTATGTATGTATTTTGTTTCGACTAGGTATCATAAGCATGTGTGTGGTTTCCTTTGTGTATACATTTGCAAATTTAATTCTATGCGTTGCATTTGCTTTGTTACATGCACATATATTTTTATACTAACTAAATATATAGTTAAAATCTATTTCATGATCAATATCATGCAATTTATTCGCATTTTCACATTTAGTTCAATATACTTGGTTGGCAAGGTGCATATCAGTTGTTGGTGCAGGTGGTTTGTGGGGTGGGACAGGTATCAACAGGTCACAAAACACGTAAGGCAGGCAAGCTGCCATTCATATCCAAGAACAACAAAAAAACAAGTTGAAACGTTGCAGTCGGACGCAACCGACTGCGGTATACTCGATACCAGAAATGAAACCGATTAAAAGAGACCTGATTTCAATGAGGTGCGGATACGGCAGGGGCGTACGCTTCCACACAGATTGTCTGATGCTGATGGGGATGCCAAAAAGCTATCTTCATTCCAAATTTGGTGACTCTAGCTCAAAGTTTGTTACTATTAGGGAGAGGGAGACTGGGGCCGGTTTGGGGGCGTGCCATCCAAATGTTTGCTGAAGATCTATGTATATGTCAATTGCTATCCGCCTACCAAATTTGGTGACTCTAGCTCAAAGTTAGTAGAATTTTGTGGCAGGTGGGCTGGGGCAGTATGGGTTGGGGCGGCATCCATTTTTCGGGTTTCTATGTCAACACTCTTGGCACAAAATTTGGTGGCTTTAGCTCAAAAGTTGTTGAAGATATAGGGATTTCTGTTTTTTAACTGTGGAGGGGTTGGGAAACGGGAGGCGTGGCTCCAAAATTCTTGATGCAGTTTTTTTGAGGTTGTTAGTAGCTATCTTCTCGCTCAATTTGATAATTCTAGCTGAAAGGGCTTGCGAAATAGCTGGATCTATCGATTTTGCGTTATCGAGATTATCGATTTGCCAGCCCCCTAGTTGTCGTAGAACTCCAATCTTGACACTTTAATTTACTATGCCGTAGAGAAATTTGCAAAGTTTCAAGTCTCTAGCTTCAAGGGTGTGGAAAAGAGTTGCGTTCATACAGACGGACAGACGGACGGACGGACAGACGGACAGCCGGACAGACACCATGAGGGACATTGCTCAAACCCAATATACTCTTTACCTTCGGTATAGAGAATAAAAACCAGGGTTCTGCAAGCACTTGTCCCACAAAACTCTTATTCTTCCCTCGTTAATGCGCTTGAGCTACAAAATAAATAATAAGTGTTAGAACTCGCGAACGATGTGTGAACACCTGTTTGTACCTGTTTGATTGCTATATATTAGCATAAAAAAGAAAAGAATAGTTTATTGAATTTAGTTATTTTTGCAATAAATAAGATTCTTGAATATGAACGATAGCTTGCCTGCTTTACGTATTCTATGACCTTTTGATGCCTGTCTTACCCCACAAAACACTTGCACTAGCAACTGATATGCACCTAGCCAACCAAGTATCTTGAGCTAAAAACTAGGCTTCTGCAAGAACTTGTCCACAAAACTATTTTTCTTCCCCCATTATTGCGCTTGAGTAAAATAAAACAACAAGATTTTGTCTTCCAAGGCAGTCAAATATCAGTTTTGCTATTGCTGATCATACATACTCTTCCCAATTTTTAACCTATGACACTTTCTAACAATCCTTGCCATACAGTTATGCAAAGATGTACACAAATTACAAAAGTTTATTCAGTAGTGCTTTGGAACATATGTAAATGTAAGCGCCCGTTTGCCGCTGACACAGAAAAAGGAAAAATATCAAATATAACAAAAACCTTTATAAGCAAGCACAGCAAGAAATATATGTATATTTCAAACGTACTTGCATACAATATGTACCAACAACCTTTTACCGTTCTTGCTGTCCGCTGACACGCAGCCTCTCTTTTAGTCGATGGGCAGCTGAACGCAATAAGAAACTGAACAAAACAATAACGTGTTGGCTTGTCGTAGCTGAGACGCACAAATTGTAGAAGAAACAAGTAGAAACGCTGCAGTTGGACGCACCCGACAGCGGTATACTCGATACCAGTAATAAAACAGATTAAAAGAGACCTGATTGCAATGGGGTGCCGATACGGCAGGGGTGTACGCTGCCTCAAAGACTGTCAGGTGCAGGTGGGGGTGCCAAAAAGCTAGCTAAAAGGTATGGGGGAGCCTGGCATCCAAAGTTATGCTGCAGATCTATGTATGATATCAATTTCTATCCTCATACCAAATTTGGTGACTCTTACTCAACGTTAGCAGAATATTGGGGAATGATGGCTGGGGCGGTATGGGTGGGGGGCGCCATCCAATTTTTTTGGGTTTCTTCATCACCTATCTTGGGACAAAATTTGGCGGCTCTAGCTCAAAAAATGTGGAAAATATAGGCATTTTTGATTTCAAAATGCAGGGGTTCGGAACGGAAGGCCGTGGCTCCAAAACTTTGATGCAGTTTTGGACTCTAGCCTTAACGCTTTGAAAAATATAGGCATTTTTGATTTCAAAATGCAGGGGGCTCGGAACGGATGGGCGTAGCTCCAAAACTTTAATGCAGTTTTTTGGGGATCGTTAACAGCTATCTTCCTACCAAATTTGGTGACTCTAGCTTTAACGCTTTGGAAAATACACGCATTCCCGTTTTAAGTGAAGCATTGGGGCGGTTTGGGGCAGCTTGGACTGTATGGATTGGGGTGGCATCCAAAGTTTTTATGCATTTTTTTGGGAGCTATAATCACCTATTTTGGCACAAAATTTGGTGGCTCTAACTCAAAAACTGTAAAAGAAATAAGCATTTCTGTTATTAAGCTGCGGGGGGCTGGGGGCGGAATGGGTAGGTAGGGCTCCAAAACTTTGATGCAGTTTTTGGAGGGTCGTTACCAGTTATCTACTTACCAAATTTGGTGACTCTAGCTCAAACACTATGGAAGATACACGCACTACCGTTTTAGCGAAGCGTTGGGGTAGTTGAGGGCGGCTAGGACAGTATAGATGGGCGTGGCATCCAAAGTTTTTATGATTTTGATTGGGGATCGTCAACACCTATCTTGGCACCAAATTTGATGGTTCTCGCACAAAAACTGTAGAAGAAATGGTAATTTTTAGTGTTAAACTGCGGGGGGTCTGGGGGCGGAATGGGTGGGCGTGGCTCCAAATTTTTTGATGCAGTTTTTTGGGGGTTGTTAGTAGCTATTTTCTCCCTAAATTTGGTAGTTCTTGCTGTAAGGGCTTGCGAAATAGCTGGATCTATCGATTTTGCGTTATTGAGTTTATCGATTTGCCAGCCGCCTAGTTATCGGAGAACTCCAATCTTAACACTTTAATTTACTATGCCATTAATAAAGACATTTGCAAAATTTGAAGTCTCTAGCTAGAAGGGTGTGGAAAAAAGTTGCGTTGATACAGACGGGCAGACACCATGACGGACATTGCACAAACCGAATATACTCGTTACCTTCGATATCGAGTATAAAAATACCCCTTGAACCAACATTCAATGAATGTCAATGAAAACTCTAATATATGGTTTTAATATATACATATATGTATTGTTTATGCTAGAATATAAACAATAAACAAATATGTAGAATTGAAATTATATTAAAGAATCTAAAGTTTTGCTATTCAATTGCACAAAGTTTATATTAAGTTTATACTACCCTTCCAACTTGGACTGTTTCAAGCATATTGAGGCAAAACTCTAAATATTGTATTTTACAGTTATTTTCTGCTGCTTTACCAATACAATCATACTCAGATGAATATGTATATGAAATTTTTTAGTCGGTCCACGACAGCACTCTAAATTTGTTCGTAGGTCGAGATCAGCGCAGCACGGCACGCTGCATATTTTTGCATATATTCAACTGGCAGATATAGATACCCGAGCTTAAAGATGTAAACACATCAAAAATTAGCGTATTTGCGCCACATTGCTTAACGGCTTGTCTCCTTGTTTATTTAATTCAATCAGAACCGGTCAAGAAAGACCGTTTTGCATTGTTATCTGCTTGTCTCGTAAAACAACTGTCTTCTATCGATTATTGCCTATCAGTAATCGATTCGTGTAATTTATCATAGCATTTGGTTTCTAATAGAATAAAAGCGGTTTAAGTGCCAATTGCTTATAATTATGAGATGCACTCAAAACATACCTCATGCTTCCAACGCACTTGCATATACAACAATTAGAAAAGTTGCAGTCGGACGCAACCGACTGCAGTATACTCGATACATGTTATAAAAACGATCAAAAGAGACTTGAT
Organism: Scaptomyza polygonia; assembly: GCA_035044585.1. Classification (NCBI taxonomy): domain Eukaryota; kingdom Metazoa; phylum Arthropoda; class Insecta; order Diptera; family Drosophilidae; genus Scaptomyza; species Scaptomyza polygonia. The sequence goes on from JAWNNU010001760.1 coordinate 80,257, forward strand.
TGGGGCGGATACGGCATTGGTTTACGCTGCCTCAAAAATTGTCTGATGCAGATGGGAATGCCAAATAGCTATCTCCCTTCCAAATTTGTGAAAGATGGTGAATGGTGGGCTGGAAGCGGTATGGGGGCGAGGCAATCAAGTTTTTGCTGCAGATCTGTGTTATATGTTAATGGCTACCTTCCTAACAAATTTGGTGACTCTAGCTCATAGCACAGACACTCTAATATATAGACTGTGCAATTGCGCTCAACGGCCTGAACCGACTGTTGACCAACAACCAATAACTGTAAAAATTGTTTGTATTTGGGTGTATGTGCGTTTATTTCTTTGCTTGCCGGGCCTGCTTGTCGAGGTTTTTGAAATTTTCCCTTTTTCTGAGTCAGCGGCAAACGACATCGACAAATGCTGAATGTACTGAACTACTGAATAAACTTTCGGAATTTGTGTGCAATTTTGCATAACTGTAAGGAAGTTGAGTTAGCAAAATTGTTGGCTAGTGTCATAAAACAGAAAACGTTAAAGAGTGGAAAACTCAATTTTTTCAGACGAAAAATAAATTATTTCTGATATTTTTGGATACATTATGTTTTGTTTGAAAGGCTTTTATAATTTAAAACAAATGTTTCAGATATAAGAAATTGAATTTTTTTTTTTTAATTTTCCCAATAGCCTCTACAGCAGAAGGTCATTATTAGCCCAGAAATGCACGCAGAACATTTTTGGAACTACATATTTCTTTCTCACAATTTTACCTCTAAAAAAACGGGGCAACGGCGGGCAGATACATTTTTTTTGCAGTCGATGAAGGAATAACCATAGAAATTTATGTAAAAATATGGAAAATACAGAACTTAAAAGACTTTTTTATTTTCCATCAAAGTTGAGGAATAGCGAAAAAATGGATAGTTGGTATATATCGATTTACCTGGCCAAACGCAGAGCAAACAGTACAATTTGGCAATTAATTTATTTTTTTAACAGGTTTATCGATAGAATTAAAAATAATGGCGATCCGTTTTGCAATCTCTTGGGCCAACCACTTTTTCGTTCTGTTTACCCGCATGCGCTTACGTTCTTGATTAGATTCCACTAAAATATTTGTTTACAACTACCTTAATGCATTATGTACTTACTTTTCGTCCGTTTACTCAAATTAAAACATATTAAAAACAAGTAGAAACGATGCAGTCGTTCGCAACCGACTGCGGTATACTTGATACAAGTAATAAAACCAATAAAAAGAAACCTGCTAACAATGGGGTGCGGATACGGCAGGGTTGTACGCTGCTTCAAATATTGTCTGATGCAGATGTGGAATGCAAAAAGCTTCCTTCCTTCCAAATTTGATGACTCTAGCTCAAAGTTAGTTAAATATGGGGGAAGATGGGCTGTGGGCGGAATAGGTGGGGGCATATATATTTATGCACAGTACATGTTTATATGTAACATGGGTATACGCACTAGTGCTTTTATTCTCTAAGGCTAGCGGATAAGCCAGCAGGCATACAAAAAAAAGTACTCCAGAAGAATATACACTTGCCCATATGCATGCAATATTCGAGCGCACAACAAACAAACAAGATACTGCGCGCTACAAAATCACCAGCCAGCGAGCGCATACACTTAATATGGCTTGGTTGGCTATGCTTCGGGCAATCATGTTGTAGCGAAGGAAGCAAGCAAAATGACTTGCGGTTTGTTGATGACTTACGATTCTAGAAAAAATATGGATTCTTGTTGGATATACACGATGCGATTACTGATACACAATAATCAATAGAAAATGAGCTTTTGTATTTCGTTGGTGACGGTTGTGTTTTTGAGTGCTCTCAATAATTTATTGTTTTCTTGTGTTAGTGTACGGAGTTATCTTTGGTATTTTTTGGTAAATAATTCTTTCAGTGATAGCAAATATACGTTGTATATTTATTTATTTATTGTCAGCTATGAGCATCTGACATGAAATCAAAATTAATTCAAAATAAAATTTCTTAAAAATAATAAAATTAAAAGTAAAACATAACATTATATGTAAACCTGGTAGTAAATTAAGGTTTAACAGTTAAATGTTAACTTTAAAGCTCTGGTAAACGAGAATAAAGAATGTTATAGTCAGAACATATAACACGAAATGGTTTGTAAAGTAGTTAATTTGCCGGGGTACAGATCTCAGCTTGTCCACGGCCCGCATCACAAGATATTTATATTTTAAAATCAGACGCTTCGTGATATGGAGGCAAGCGTTGTAAAAGTCGTCGGACATTCGGGGACGTGTTGCCGAAACAACCTGGCGACTAGGGAAATGTACAAGGAAGGCCTTTGCATGGGTGCCTCTAGTCGTGCAGATTGTATTTTGGCGAACGAGGGAAGCTGAAGGTCAACGTAGGTCACCATAACCTTACTTCATAAAATCACGTAGTCTCAAGCTTATTCCTTTTATTAAGCGCCTCCACTTCTTTGGGATAGGCCGCTTGCCCTTAAACATATACTCACTATTTTCTCAAATTTATATATTAAACTCTAACGCCGCATTGATCACGAAATTACTCGCCGTCACGTCTGCTCCTATGTTTCCTATATTTATATAATTGTAAATATTAAATGTAAATAATATATAGATCGGGGCAAAGAGGTAAAAAGTTACGGGTAGATCTAATTGGAACGTTTAATTTTTTTCGATTTAATATAACTGATGAGTCGATTTCACCATTAAATAGATTAGTGATAAATACTACTCCATGCATAATTCTACGGTTCAACAGAGAAGGTAGATTAATTAAAAGAAGTCTACTTGAATATGGGGGTAGGTCTATTCCAGCAACTTAGTTAAAACTTCTTAACGCAAACAGAATAAATTTCTTCTGCACAGATTTAATTCTATCCTGGTGAATCCCATATTGCGGGTACCACACGCAAGATCCATACTCCAGGATGGGACGTACTAGGAATGTACAAAGGCGGAAAAAATAATATCACCACCAAGCACCTTTTTCTTACCGTCCAAAAAAAAATAATTAGAGTACGAAATTTCTCAAAATTTAATTTTTACTACTAATTAAATATGTGCCCTAAAAAGAAAGTATTGGTATGTTCCAAATTGCGTATCGATAATTTTTTTTTTATATTTTTATTTTTAAGTGCTAAAAATTACCATAAGAAATAAAAACATCACTATTGCAATCTTCGTAAAAATCGTTCTGTTTTACAAATCTTCCTTTTGAAAAGTAAATGTTTATTATATATTGCAACTTGTTACTATTGTTTCGAGTTTTAATCAGTAACTAGGGCAACATTTAATGGTAGTTGATCGCAAAATGCACTGTAAAGTTGAAAAATGACGAAATCATCAAAAAAATGTATATATTTGAAAATCTCACAAATAAGATGAATGATTCGTTATGTTTTCGGTTAAAATAATACCAAACACCAAAAACAATTAATATAGGGCAAATGCAAGCGATAGATAATGTGTTATAAACCAATTTGTTGACAAAATGTTGATTTTCTACAGAAGTTGACGTCCTTTAAGGACTGCAACAAAGCAACGATATGTCTTTAATACTAAATAATAATGCGATAGCGTAAAACGTTGCTTATACCCCAAAAAACATTATTTAAAATCCGGGAGCCTTTTTGAGAATCAATTTTTTACAGTTCTACACGAATCTATCATTATCAAGAAGTTTGAAAAAATTTATCCTAATATGGTCAAAATATTCATGGTGGAATATTTGATAGTCGTACGTGATTATTGTCGGTATGATTGTTAAAATGGCTTTGGACTCTTACTTAAGCTTATGTTAATTAAGTCGAAAATCAACTTTTTGTCAAGAAATTGGTTTATAACACATAATTTATCTCTTGTATTTGGCCTTTATTAATAGTTTTTGGTCTTTTGTGTTATTTCAATCTAAAACATAACCATTGTACCAACTTATCTGTGAGATTTTCAAAAATTTAAAGTTTTTTGTTGATTTAGGCTTTTTGCAACGTTACAGTGCATTTTGCGATCAAATAACATGTTGCCCTGGTTACATTTGGTAAACAGAACGATTTTTACGAAGATTGCAAAAATGATGCTTTTATTTCTTTTGGTCATTTTCAGCACTTTAAAAAAAAATAATATAAACAAAATTTATCGATTCGAATTTCGGAACATACCGATACACTTATTTTAGGGCATAAATTAAACTAGAAGTAAAAAATAATATTTTGAAAAATTTCGTAATCTAAATGTTTGTTTTTTGGACGGTAAGATAAAGGAGCTTGTAATGCTATTATTTTTTCCGTCTTTGCTTATTGCGTTTTAGTGGTGTAGGTATAAATTAACTCTTTTGACCACTGCTTGATGAAGCCATTAACATTAATGACCTTATTGACCTCTAAGCAACATCAGAGGTAACAAAAATAGATTTGGATACAGAAGATTTATGTTAAATTAGGTTAAACTATTAGGGGAGTGTCACACATAGACCGCAAAGGGTCTTTAGTGGAGTCGGTGGTTGGAGATGGTTGGGACTTTCACAATGTGAGGTCCTTTAGAGTGTGTGTTCTTCGTGCAATCGCTGGAAGCCTTTTGGTTTCCAGCTTGCTAGCTTCTTCGAGTGAAGCTAGAAAGGGAACCCGGAAGTGGTGTAGTCGTTGTGCTGCCAATGCGGGGCAGCTCCAGAGGAGGTGCTCTAGCGTTTCCTTGACACCTGGATCCTTGCATTTCCTGTATCCGTCGTTGTCCGCTATGCCTTATCTTTTTGTGTGTATAGCGACTAAGCAGTGGCCTGTCACTAGACCCACAAGCCTTCGCCAGTCATGCCTTTTTAGTTTTAGCATGTATTGCATAAGTTTTTCGTCGTATGTTTTGCACATTATTTTAGAGATTTTGTAGTTAGAGGTTTTCGTTCACCTCAGTGCTGCTGAATCCCGTGCCTTATTTCCATATAGGAATGTAGCGTTTGCAGGGAGATTGGGACTCCTGCAGCGTGACTGTTGAGTCCCCCTGCACCTTGCTTGGCTAGAGTGTCTGCCAACTCATTTCCATTGAAGCCCCGATGGCTTTGAATCCAGTAGATGCGCACTTTTTAAGAGGTGCTTAGTACATCTAGTATTTCCCTGCTCGCCAGGACATTTCGAGAGCTTATGTGGTGGGCCTGAAAGGCTTTAATAGCCGCCTGACTGAATATGTTTACTTTTTCAAATCTTGTGTTTGTTTTTAGGACAGCTTTCGCTGCTTTCCTTATTGCAATTATCTCCTATTGGAATATGCTGCAGTGGTCTGAGAGTTGGTATGACAGGCTCATGGGTGGGTCGGCGCAGTACACCGCTGCTCCGACCCCCTCCTTAATTTTTGAGCCATCTGTCTAGGTGTTAATGGCAACCTGCTCCGCTCCTGAGCGCCAGTCATTTACTCCTAGAAGCTCGGGCGTGAAACTAAAATTGTTACTTGGGGTTTTATAGTCTGTTTCGACTATGGTCTCCACCATACCAGTATTCCATAGAGCAGTATGGGGCGCACAATTGAGATTAGAATCCAGTGTGTCAATCGTGGTTAGAGTCCCCATGTGCTACCCAACATCTTTTGCGATGTATAGAGAGCATTGGTGGCCTTCTTCACCCTTTCTTCTACATTGAGCTTCTTACTCAACGTGCTATCCAAAACTATCCCTAGGCACTTGATACTTCCTTTTGGTATCAGCGTCTTATTGTGTATTATGGGTGGAGCCCAGCTAGGTACCTTGTATCTTTTAGTGAAGAGAATGAGTTCCGTCTTGTTTGCGTTGATACTTAAACCGGCTCTCATGGCCCATGCTAGTATCTCTTTGAGTGTGTGGTCCATGACTTAGCTAATTGTCGATGGACACCTGTTCGTGATAATTATGCTTATGTTGTCTGCATAGGCGGTTGCCTTCGGGGCTTTTCGTTTGAATTTTCGTAGTAGGTCGTTTGTCACCAAATTCCACAGCAGGGGTGAAAGCACTCCTTCTTGGGTGGTGAAGCACTTCTTCTTGGGGGGTCCCACACATTGCTTCCCTTATTGCGGTTGTGGTTTCCCAATCCGCTAGTATTCTCCTGCTTCCCAGTAGGTTCTGTACCCAGGAATTAACTGCTTCTGTAGGGGTCACAGCTCTTTGGCAGTGCACTATTGCTTCCGTTGACACATTGTTAAATGCGCCTGAGATGTTCAGAAATGCGCCTAGGGTGCATTTAGCGCCTTTTTGTGTAGTGCTCTCTCTATGGTTGCCACGAGAAATTGTTGCACTAATTCCACCGACTTGCCCTTCGTGTATGCGTGTTGGTTTTGTTCAAGGTTATCTCTGTGTTCTCTCTGATGTAAAGATCTATCAGATTTTCTAATGGGTCTGTAGTCTTTAGGAAGCACGTGGCTGCATTTTCCCAATTTCGGCAGGAAAATTTCCCGTGCCGTCCTCCAGGCCACCGGCACATAGCCATAACTCAGGCATCCCTTAAATATTTCCCTCAGCCATGAAGTGATCATGTGTTTGACCTTCTGCAGCATGGCCGGGAATATACCGTCAGGAAATGGTGATTTGTAGCTCTAAAAGGAGTCTACAGCCCACATTATCCGTCGCGTCGTTATGATATCTTCTGGTATTTCTTGTGGCTTGAGATATCCTTTGTGTGTTTGTATTGACTTCAGTGCAGTAAGGGAAACACGCCTCTAGAAGCACATTCGCCGCATCTTCACTGCTTTCCGTCCATCTGCCGTCTTCAGTTTTTAATTGGCTTTTTACTATATGTTGGCTAGCTAGCAGTTTATTTAACCTTGCGGTGTCAGCTGCCTTCTCAATGCCAGAACAGAAGTTTTGCCATGCGTCTCTTTTGGCTACTCGTACTTTTTTCTTAAAGTTGCGAAGCAGCGTTTTGTATTCGATCCATACTATATCTTCTTCCGCTTTTTTCGCGAGTTTGAAGAGTTCTAGTACGTCTGTTCTTTGTCCCTTGAATTCTGGAGCTCACCTTGGGGCTTGTGTCTCTTCTTCTCTTGGGATGGTCTACACGTTTTATGATAGGCCGTCACCAAATATATTTTGAGAGTCTCTAGGGACTTCTCTATTTTACTTGGTGAGGCTATCTTTGGTAGTCGCGGTAGGTTTGTTTCAACTTCTTTAACAAACTGCTCCCAGTCTGTGTTCCGCGGGTTTCTGTATACTTTTTTCTTCACTAATCGTTTAAAGTTAACACGGAAATGAATGTACTTGTGGTCCGAGAAGGAGTGTCTACTAAGGACTCTCCAATCTGTTACCGCTGTATTCGTTACCGACGCGAGGGTAATATCTAAGACGTTGGATGAGGTAGGACCAACGTAAGTTGGTTCCTCCCCCTCGTTTGCTATCTTAAGGTTAGTTTGTAGTATGAAATCAAGCAGTGACTCACCTCTGTCGTTAATGTCCCCGCTTCCCCATACTGTGTGATGTGCGTTGGCGTCTGCTCCGATGATGAGGGGCTGGTTTTTGGGCTCAGCCTCCATCACCAGTCGGGTGAGCTCCTCAGGGGGTGCGTCGATGTCATGCGCCATATAGCAGGATGCCATCAGTATTGGCTCATCTCTGCCACCTTCCAGCGCTATCACCGTGTAGTCGGCAGTACTGTAATTAGACAAACAGTAAGCATAGATACCTTTCCTTACTCACTGTTGTCGGGTTGAATATGTGATAGTTTGGATGTTTAAGTCCAGAAACCTTGTTCCCCGAGGCAATCCAAGGCTCCTGGACTGAGGCGACGTCAGCGAGCTCTGTCTCCAGGGCTAGCAGAAGCTCCTCCGAAGCCAACTTGCTTTCATGCAGGTTGACCTGAATACACGTCAGCTCCATTGTTGGCTGTGGTATGGACTTCTCCAACAGTAATGTTCGCATCCTCGTCGTCTTCTAGCTCTAATCTTTTGGTTGCATGGGTGATCTCTACCAGGTCGTTCCCCACCTCACCCGCCTCCAACGTATTCGTGTTTTTGTCATCGGGGTGGTGCTTTTTGAATCGCAGGCAGACATTAACCACGCTCCACGCCATCTTCCCAAATTTTCCGTAAAGAAGATCCTCGGCCTCCTTGTTGATCTGGATCACGATTTGCTGACCATTGTTATCGGGTTTCGCAACGTGGATAATCTCCCAATCAACCGTTGGCACGTCCGGGTTCTGCCACTTCAATAGCTGCAGCGCCTGGTCCGCGGGTACGACCCACGGGAAAAGTACTTTTGCCATCAGCATGGACGAAATACAGGTTCTGCCCACTTCCTCCAGCTTGGCACCTACACACGGAGCGTCCAGGGCAGCCACGACGCCGGTGACCCACTTTATGGTGTGGTCATCCTTGCAGCTCAAAGTTTTGATGCCGGAGAGCCAGCCCGCTCCATCAAAAGAGATGGGAAGCGAGTCCGCCTCGCCCATACTTCTCAGAAACGCGTCGAACAGTAGCGCCTCCACTTTCTTCCACTGCTCGGGCTTCATTATGCCGTTTGGGTCGCTGCGGTCGATGAGCGCGACAACAAAATTTCGCCTCTCCACATCACTGGCCGTTGGTTTTGCCCGCGACTTTGGCTTTTTGCAGGGCCGCTTGCTGGCTGGCACCTCTGCTTTGGCGGTTTCAGCGAAGCACTGGCGTTTTACGGCCAAGCTCTCCTCCACCTTATTGTCAAAGCCGACGTCCTTCGACGCCATGTTCTGCCTCGTCTTGTAATGAGACCAACCCTCCTTGATCTTTTGGTCGGCCCACTCCACTCCGGCCAACTCCAGCCGGATCCCTGTCCTTAAGGGCGGTATCATATTGGGCTCTAGCTCGCATGCCTTCCTTTGACCTTCTGAGCCCGACCCTACTGGGGGTACTGGTACTCTTTGAGTCTATCGTTGACCCTAAATGGTATTCGCAATCCGAGTCTCCGTGGACTGCAGTATCACGCCTTATTTTGGGATTGTGGGGTTGTGTAGCTGTATCTTTACAACCGTCCTGGCCTGCTTCATCCAGTACGGAGCTTGCTGGCGACACGCAAAGAGGATTTCTCCATTCTTTCCCACCGACGTTTGGGTTGACATCCCAAACCATACTTGACCGTCCGTCATCTCAATAAGATTTTATTTTCTGGGAGGTCTTCCCATAGCATTTTAACCTTTCTGCCAAGGACTTGGAACCATGGTTTGCTCCACACCCTCGCAATGCCGAAGCGTTTTGATCGGTATAAAGCTCACCTTAGCTAGCCATCATGCTTCCTCTCCACAGGCGAGTGGATCCACAGTACCTTCGTTTTTTTTGGGGCAGGAAAGCCAGACGCCGATCTGTCCCACCGCAAGGAAAATCGCACCGAGTACCCCTCGTTTGTTACGAAGCAGCACGATGCCCATTGCCCAGCCGGCACCCTCGTGGAGGGTTCAGTTGAGAATTTTCGCCAACCATAGATTTAAAAACAACTTTTTATATATTTTCGTTTGCATAAATATATACACGCTTGGTTTTTATGTACTAATTCACGTTCACGTTCCAGTAAAATTCAATGCAAGTTCAAGTTCGGGTAACTAGGCTTTAAAGCCTGTTTACTATGCCGTTTATTGTTTATTATGCCGTTTTTTGGAGGTTGTTAGTAGATATCTTCTTTCTAAATTTGGTAGTTCTAGCTGTAAGTGCTTGCGAAATAGTTGGATTCATCGATTTTGCTTTATCGAATTTATCGATTTGCCAGCCCTCCAGTTATCGTATAACCCCAATCTTAACACTTTATCTCAAGATAAAGACATTTGAAAAGTTGCAAGTCTCTAGCTTGAAGGGTGTGACAAAAAAATGCGCACATAAGGACCCACAGACGGACAGACACCTTGACAGACATTGCACAAACCAAATATAATCTTAACCTTTGGTATCGAGTACAAAAAGAGAACTTTCTGCTAGAATTGCCAAATGTCAATATGTGATATGAAGATGTTGTCAATATGTGATAAAAGCTGTTTATTTTTATTTGTTTAAAAAAATACTGCTGACATAAATTATACAGCACTGCCGCAATGATTCATCAAGTAAAGTTATGTCGAGAGTAAATGCAACTATTCGTTAGTTATTTTATGCTATAATGTGTTAAGTTATGTCGAGAGTTAACAGGCCTTTAGTCAAGAATCTGGTTCGCGAGTGATCGGGACGCGAGTATGGACAATACCAACACCGCAACCACCAGCTACAGCGCGAAGCAGAAACCGCAACAACAACAACAAACAGCAGCCAGCCACTACCGTGCGCAGCAGCAATGACCACAACAACAACAAAAGCAATGTCCAGCAACCGCAGCACCCAGCAGCAACGGCAACGTCAACAACAAACACAGCAGCCAGCAACAACAGCGCGCAACACCCACGACAGCAACAACAACGAACGCAACGGCCAGCACACACGGAACGCAACCGCAGTGGCAAGAAAAAAGCAGCATCTACAGCGCGCAGCCGGCAAAACGGAAGAGTGATAATTTCTGCACAGCCCCCAAAAAGAAGTCGAGTAGCACCGAGCGCAACCACCCAAAAACTTGGGGCCCCCTGCGTGTCAAACCAGCCAAAGGACAACCCCTGGTCCAATGAAGTTTTATGAAAAGGCAAGGCTGCACGCACACGAGCGGAGGCAGTCACTGTGTCTGGCCTGGGTGACTGTTGCTTTGCTGACATCCTGAAAACAGTCAGGAGCGAGCCATCTCTTGCAAATCTTCTAGGAGACGTGGAGACTAACCGCAAGACGGCAAAAGATGACCTACTGCTGCAACTTGGCAAACAGCCTGCGCACAGTGCTAACGAGCTTCAGCTCGCAGTTGGCAAGGTGCTTGGAGATAGGACTACGGTTAAGACTCTGTCTGAGAGCAACCAGGTGGTGATCAGCAATCTCGATGAGGTGGCGACCAAGGAAGAGGTCTTTGCCGATGTGAAGTCTGCTCTTGATGATACAACGCTGGATATCGGCGTCATAAAATCGCTGCTCCACACGAGGGCTGGCCTTCAAACAGCCAACCTAGACTTACCAACGGCTAAGGCGGCTAAGCTGGTCGAAATGGCGAAGATCCGCATCGGCTGGGCGGTGTGCCGCATTGGGCCCCTCAGTCAGCTAACGCGCTATTATAAGTGCCGGTTATATTGCTGCACATTGCAAGAGTGGAGCCGATCACAGCAAGGCCTGCTTTAGGTGCGGAGGTCCTGGTCACCTTGCGAGAGCCAGTAACCAGCCACCAAAGTGTGCCCTATGCGCAAGGAAAAGAGAGCGCACGACTGACCTTGCAACTGGCAGTTACAGGTGTCCTACAAACTGGGAAGCTATCAAACACGCCAAATGGGGAAAGTTTTTCAGCATAACCTAAATCACTGCATCGCTGCGCAAGCTTTGCTGGAGCAATTCATCCTTGTCGAGAACATATATTTCAAACTATCACAGATGAAGGCATCGCTCCAGTCACGATAGAGCAACTGAAGATCACAGCACGCAAGCTCACCGCCAACAAGGCGCCGGATCCTGACGTTGTGCCGATTCGTTGCCTCAAAATAGCAACCGACTTGCAGCCTGGTCTGTTTGCAGATTTATACTCTAAATGCCTCCGCGTAGCTACTTTCCCAGACAGGTGGAAGGTATAGAAACTTGTGCTTTTAACAAAGCCGATAAGCCCCCGACGAGCCCTCGGCATACAGGCCCATATGCCTCATCGATAACAGTGGCAAGACTCTGAAGATGCTGGTCTTTGCCAGGCTGCATGAAGCCGAACAAAACGCTGGTGATTCGGCAGCAAGCACTACTTTCTTGTCGTGACTACCGAAATGCAAATGCTTACGACACTGGCAACTGGATGCCCTGGTGCTACTTCAGGTACCGGATTACCTAGTAGCGATTGTGAGGAGCTATTTTGAAAACCGAATTTTTCGCTATCAAACGGAAGAGCGCGAAAAGGAGTATGCCGCCTGTGTAGGAGTTCCTTAAGCATCTGTTTTAAGTCCTCTTCTGTAGAGCATCATGTATGATGGCATACTAAGAGTTCAGTTACGAGCAGGGGCAACCTCAGTTGGCTAAGCAGACGGCGTAGCCTTGGTGCTTGTGGCTAAGGATTTACGGCGAAACACAGAGCTCTGCAACTGGTGCATTGACGCCGTGACTCAATGGTTGTCATCCGTGGGTCTACAGTAGGCTGCTCATAAGACGGAGGCGGTCCCCATCAGCAGATAAAGTGTGGCCTAGGGCACCCCCCTCTCCACACCATGCTTGTACATGTCAAAGCCATAGGATGGTAATAAATTGATTATTGTGGTTTATGTATATTTTCTCGTTTACCCTTACCACCTTGCTTCCACATTTACAGCGAGTTTTGTGCGCCTCACTTCATGGCCCATTCGAGACGGCTTGAGGTTTAGGATAGCGACTCCTAAGAGTTTTACTCTGCATTCTGCGAGGCCTTCCTCTTGGGCATGTCTTGCGTGTATCGACAAGTGGGTTATACCCAGGCGTTGCTGCTTAAACCTCATTTAATTGTGCAGAAGAACTTACGCAGCTTTGAAATACACAAAATACTTACATAAATATATTTGCATTTGCATACTCCGTGTTGTACTTCGTCTACTAACAACCTACAACTTGTCTATTTTTCTTGCTCTTGCTTGCCAGCATCAGTCCTCTCCCGCTTTCGTCCACACTTATCCGACGTACTTGCGGTTGTATCTGCGCTCTTTTGATTTATACCGTTCTATCGTGTTCATTGCATCGACAATTTCATTCGTAATTTTTGCACCCGACTTTTTGATTGATAAAGCATATCCATTGTTGTAGATAATTTACTAGCTTAATATCAAAATGATTGTTTGCTGCAGTATTAATTGCAAACAGGTTGGAACATCCAACCAAGACTTTATTTGTGTAGTTTGTGTAACAGCATGATCCACATGAAATGTGCTGGCTTTACTGAAAAAATATACTATAAAGCTATGCATGTTGTGTTTAATAACTTGCATGTATCTTTCAAAAGCTAGAGTCTATTTTAAAAAATGACAAGGTAATGATAGTATCTCCGAAGCGAAAAAAGACTTCGGATCATAATTCGCTCAGGGCTCCACCTGTCCAGCCCACCAAACTCCTTCTGGTCCCTGCTATAAATACTCCAATGGGTACTATCACAAGCTCAATCCAGCCAATAATTACTCTACTTCCAATCCTATACATGTACCTTCCCTATCAACAGCATGGGTGCCTATAAAATCCACAAGACTCTTGTTGTTGTGCCTCTCAACAATTATATTTTCATGTCTAGGCTTAAATCAACTGGGTTGCTGAAATAGACCTACCCCCATATATAGTATTTATCACTAATCAACTTAATGGTGAAATCGACTCATCAGTTCTTTTAAGTCGAAAAAAGCTAAATGTGCCGATTTTATCTTCCCGTTATGTTTTAAACCTTAACCTTCATCATTGGTTGAGCAACTATTTAATTCATGAACCATTTCGTGTTATATGTTCTGACTATAAAGGTTTTCTTCTCTTGTCTCTTAGGAAACGTTCAGATTTACTTATAATGTTTTATTTTACTTTTAATTTTATTATTTTTAAGATACTTTATTTTGAATTAATTTTTATTTTAGGTCAGCTGCTCATAGCTGACAATAAATTAATAAAAAACAACATATATTTGCGATCACTGGAAGAATTTTTTACCAAAAAATACCAAGTATAACTCCGCAATTCCTAACACAAGAGAACAATAAATTATTGAGAGCACTCAAAAACACAACCGTCACCAACGAAATACAAAAGCTCATTTTCTATTGAATTTTGTGTATCAGTAATCGCATCGTGTATATCCAACAAGAATCCATATTTTTTCTAGAATCGTAAGTCATCAACAAACCGCAAGTCATTTTGCTTGCTTCCTTCGCTACAACATGATTGCCCGAAGCATAGCCAACCAAGCCATATTAAGTGTATGCGCTCGCTGGCTGGTGATTTTGTAGCGCGCAGTATCTTGTTTGTTTGTTGTGCGCTCGAATATTGCATGCATATGGGCAAGTGTATATTCTTCTGGAGTACTTTTTTTTGTATGCCTGCTTGCTTATTGCTTTTGCCTTAGAGCAAAAAAGGACTAGTACGTATACCAATGTTACATATAAACATATATTGTATATATGTTATGTTTGTAGTTTTGGTTTACTTGGGCTTTGAAATTATTTTGTTATTCGACTTGGTATCATAAGCATGTGTGCGTCCGTTGTGTATACATGTTCATAATTGTATGCGTAGCATTTGCATTGTCATTCATTGATCAGCTTCGATCATTATGAATGAGGACAATAATAAATGCAATTATATTTGTATACTAAGCAAATTTAAAGTAAAATTTAGTTGTTAGTGCAAGTGTTTTGGGATAAGTATCAACAGGTCACAAAATACGTAAGGCAGGCAAGCTGTCATTCATATCCAAGAACCATATTATTTGCAAAACAAATAAGGTTTTCCGCAAACACTTGTCCCTTAAAACTTTTATTCTTTCTTCATTAATGCGCTTGAGTAAAAAAACTCAAGATTTCGTTTGCCAAGGCAGTCAAATATCAGTTTTGCTGCTGCTGATCATCATACGAAAATATCAAACATAACAGAAGTCTGAGCAAGAAGGCCCAGCAAGAAATAAATGTATCAAACGCACTTGCATACAAATACTAACAAATAATTGCCGTTCTTGGTTGTCGTACAAATACTTATTTCATCGTGCGATAGACGACGAGCACAAGGGCAAATGAAACAAAATCGTCTGCACATGCTATTCGCTCGCTCATACTTACTGAAGCGAAGGCAAAATAAGGCAAAACCGAGATGGTTTCCAGCAGCGACTTCATGAGACGAAAAAGCTGTTTTGAAAGCTTTTACTATTTGCACGCTCTTGAGATTATATTCTCTTTGCCTGAACTTTATCGCTTATGTATACTCTGATACTTAAGGTAAAGAGTATATATGTAATAGCAATTTGCGTCACGCTGTCTGTCGGTATTGAAGTTTTTAATTTTTTATACATATACATATCATACATTTTGACATATCGTTGGAAGATAAAGCGGCAATATGAGGCTAGGAAATCGAAAAACTTCGATACACCTCGAAGTGCCAAAATATAAAACAAAAATATGTACGTATATCCCACATTTCAATAGCAAATTGTAATGGGAAGAAAATCTGCGCCGAAAGTTTGATTGCCACTTTCAGCCCTGTCGCCACCAGACAGTGTTGTTTCCTTGATTGCCTTCTATGTTTGTTTGCACAAATCTGTTATACCCTCATTATAGTATTAATTGTTGAGAGTATAAATAAAGTTGAATATAATGTTGTTGATTTTTCTCGAGTCGAAAATAATTGCCCTTGATAGTCGTAAGTCACGAGGTCATCCTCTACTGATTAGTTGGCAAGCTCAGCTTTCTTTGAGTATACAAACATATGTAAACATACTAGAACATTTAGCATAGTGGCTCAAAAAAGCTTGAGTATACCTTTAAATAAAAAGAAACTGCATAATTGTTTAAAATTTTTATTCGAAAAAATTCTGTAAATGAAGACAAAAACCTTATCAGCAAATACAAAAATTGAACGCGAAAGAACAAAAAAAGAAAATAAAAAAATTCATTGAGTCCGTTTATTCTTTTATATAAGAAGTCCTCTAAGTTAGTCTTTTATAGCGTATTTTAACTTCTCCGTTTTCGTAAATTTTAACCGTCAGTTACGAAAACTTCTTCCATTGCTCTGTATTTGAACCTCCGTAAATTAATCAGCTGTTCGGCTTGTTTTGTTTTGTATAATTAAGGCTAAAAGCCTATTTCCATTGCTCCGTTTTAGTAAATTTTAACAGGCATCTATGAAACCTCCGTAAATTAATCAGCTGCTCATTTTGTTTTGTTTTGGTTTGTCATAGCTAAAACTAAAATTTTTGTATTTTATAACATAAGATATGTCCATCATAGACGCCTTTTTGGGTTAGCAGCTTTTAATGCTTATACAAAGCTAAACAAATTACACTTTATTAAATTTATAAATTTTTCCTTATCGCTTCATTCACCAATGATAATTCTTTTATCGAACTACTCATGCCATCAAAGGTTTTTTGCATTTTACCAAAGAACTCAAGAGTTGCTGTGGAAGTTTGTATAGCTTCCTCTAATCGCGTGACGGAACCGCTTACCGATCTTCACCGCTTTGCCGGTTGCTACCCAGACGCCGGCGATGAGCACTCTGCAACAGACCTTCAATCAGCTGTTTTGTGACTTTTTCGATGAAACATTGCGAACCTCAGTTACTGTTAAATTATTGTTAACAGAATAACTAGGCAGTGGAATTACGCTATTAGGTGTGTGTGTGTGTGTGTGTGTGTGTGTGTGTGTGTGTGTGTGTGTGTATTTATTCACAAAAGAAGATAAACAGTATTGCTCTGGACAATGAATGTTGAATACCCTAATAAAATATTCATGCTATTGTGGCTATGTATTTCAAATATATATTTGCAATAATTGTAAATTTTGATTAGTATAAGTTGGAGCGCAGCAAACAATTGAGAAGTTACTAATAAATAAAATAAAAATAGCTTGTGTACATGTTCACCAAAATGAGCAGTGTTGACCCAACTATATGCTCTTTGCTGCAAATTTAGCGTCAGCGAGCAAAGATATTAAAGTATTTTTTTCCTGAATACCCCAAAGAGTAAAAAAGCGGACTAAACAAAACTGAAATTTTAAAGGGTTTGCAATTAAACTTGATTTTCTGTAACCACTTAATATATTTATTATAGCTAAATATAATAATTCCCAACATATGATTCTATATAATAGCTACATAAAATAATTGCAAAGCCAGAAACCCTGCATCTGCAAATAAAAAAGTTTGCACGTAAAGTTGTTTCTTGTTGCTGTTTGCGGGCATCTAATATACAGCAGAGCCGCGTTGCTCGACAGTCTTCGCTTTTTACAGTTATACTATTCATACTTTATTGTCATACCATTATTACAAGTTACAAAACGTACGGGTGCTGTATTATTTTTTGGAGTTACGCAACCCGCGCCTATAGATGTTTACACATCAAAACCGTCAAAGAAGTCTACATACACTTATATTTATTTGTTGAAATTTATGTATAATTTTAATTTTTTTATGAAATACATGTTAATATTTTCTACTACCACTTTAGCTTTGTTGAAAGCTTCATATTGTCGCCTCATACTTTTGACTTACGGTTTTTACCTTTCAAAGCGGCCTTTAAAGATTCCTAGGTGGTTATGTTATGTTTGTGAATTCTTCGTTCCAACATGTTCTAAATATGCTCGATTAGATTGATATCTGGCGACTGTGGAGGTCTGTGATGCTGTATGCGATACAAATCCATTGCTTTACTTAAAAAGTTGTTTGTTTAGGGATGTTTTCTTGTTGAAACAAAAATTTGTTTATATTTCTACATAATTTCTCCACACAAGGTAAAGGATTTTTTTTTATGTTTAACTAAATTTTTTTGTTGGTGTGTTCATTGATAAAAACAGATCTTTAGGTCACAGAATGGATTTGTATAGCAAATATGTTAAGACCTTTAACTATCAAGCTATTTCTTGTTATTTTAAGGGTGTACCTAAACTTTCTTGAGTCACTGTATATGAACATGTGAATGTAGAAATGTATGAGCATATGTATGTACATATACGCTGCTTTAGAAACTCAACAACAAAGCCGATCGAGGTATCGTTACGGATTCGTTGACAGCAGTTCAGCCAGTACTCAACACGGTGTTCATCTGTTTGGAGCTTAATTTTATTACAAAATAGAAAAGCAATATGGCCAAGATCGCTGTGGTATTTCTGATTATCGCCCTGGTTGCTGTAAGCTATAAGCGAAGTGGACATGTCACTTGTCCCTATTTAAAAAAAATGTTCTTTCTCACAGATATGCAAGGGAAGTCGTACAACACGGGAAGCGCCAGCTGCACAGCCTAATGTGCCAGATGAGTTTAAACCACTTTTGGATGCGGCGACAAAGTTTTTTAGCGAGGAGAATTTTGCTGTAAATAGTGAAGTTCATAGTTAATAGTTGTTGTCAGTAAATTTTTGCCTTCGATTCATCCACAGAAATTCAAGGACACAAGTGCAAAGATTCAAAAGGAATCTCAGGATCTTGGCGAGAAGGCGAGCGACATGGTCACTGATTGGCTTAAAAAACTGGGAGACATTTTGGAGGAGAAGCAAAAGCCAGCTGCATAAAAAGACATAGTCACAAAGCGAATCTTAATAAATACATTTAAGAACTTTGCAAAACATTTTCTGGATTGACATTTTATTTTATTTCCTATTGAACCTTGCAGCCTATTTGACACAGCTGAAACATCTCTTTAAGGTTATGTTTTGGTATTTTAAATGCGGGCAGAATCGTAGGCATATTCTTGGAGCCAACCGTTTAAGTTCCATTTTGAACCCTAACTCATAAGATTACAGAAAGTAAAGCCTTCGATACTTAATACAGCGGATACGATTGCGACACACTGTTCTTAACATTACTAAGCGCAAAAAAAAAGTTTAGCTGCTCAATTCGAGCATAAGCAAAGAGTGTATAATCATTAGAGTGAGCGATTGGTAAGAGAAGCTCTTTCTCATTTTTTCGAGCTGGAAACCTCCTCGGTTTTACCTTGTTATGACCGAACGTGAAAACTGAAAGCATGTGCAGATAGTTTTGTTTTAGTTGCCCTTGCGCTTAACAGCCCTAATATTGTAAGACAAGCGGCGGGTCTGCTTCAATCAAGAACGGTAAAAATTTGTTAGTACTTTTATGCATGTATACGTTTGTTTCATTTCTTGCTGGGCTTGCTTGTCGAGATTTTTGATATATTTTCTTTTTCTGTGTCGGCAAATGATCTCGACATATGTATGCCCTACTGAAAACACTTTCGTGTGCATCTTTGCATAACATTAGTCAGTTTATTATCTTTTTGAAGAAGACCGATATTAGAATATTGGATTGCATTAGTGCTATTGTGGATATGTTGTTCAATAATATATTTTGAATAGTTGCAGATTTTGATTAGCAAAAGTTGGCGCTTCGTTAGTAATTGAGAAATTGCTAAAAAATAGTTTATTGAACTACATGTCCACAAATGCTCTTATTATGGATTAGGGAATCCAATATTCATATTCATCATTCGCTTGTTTATGCACTTGTTAAAGAAATCCGCTAGGTGTGTGTGAGTGTATACACACTCATTATAATAGCTCGACTGCGTCAGTCTACTGCTTCTCGGCGTCCATGATGCAATTATACAATGTAGTCCACTCGGCAAAATCATAGTCCCTTGATATAAGTGCGAGTGAAAGAGGGTTGAATAGAGAGTGTGAGTGAAACAGCTACACCATGCGTCGATTAACCCGCGCATGGTGCATGGGGCTAAAAGTTTCCTTAGTTATGACTAGAGCTGTAGTTTTTATAATTTTATTTTTATAAGTTTTGAGTTAAACATTCTTTGTTTTTGTTGTTTAACTGTTATTCTTTTGTTTAAGCTCTTAATTCTAAAGAATATACATACGTATCTTAAAAAAAAATTTTTTATATATACACTGATATCGACCTGCTCAGCGGCGTTTAACAATGTATATTTAACATTTTCTGTTATTTTAAATGTGTCTTAAACAATATGTAAAAAATATTAATTCTAATTGTTGCGACAACAACTGGAAAAAGACATTTTTATAGTTACCGCTTAAGGGTTAAAGCTCTGAAAAAAAAACCGTCCGCACAGAACCTTTCAGTTCGATAAGCAGACACGCAGTGAAAATAGGGGACCAAAAACCGAAAGACTTCGGCAGCCGACTGGACTATCTAAGCAGTGCTGCTAGTTTAGTAATTTAATTGGTAAATTAAGCAACTTTTAAAATAAGGCCACACTTATCTCCAAACATCGAAGAGCAATTTCATGCAAGATTTTACATATAAGATTAAATTAGCACTGAAATAATAACAATTTTAGCCGAATCTGTCGAGAAAGACCGTTTTGCATTGTTATCTGCTTGTCTCGTAGAAAAAACAACTGTCTTCTATCGATTATTGCGTATCAGTAATTGCATCGTGTAGTATATCATAGCATTTGGTTTCTAATAAAAGAAAAGCGGTTTAAATGCTTATAAACAAAACGTCTAAGCACTAGCATACACAAAAATTATAGCAATCTCTTGTTCCACTAAAATATATGTTTACAATTCCCTCAACGCATTATATGTTGTTTTTTACTTAATTTTCGTTCGTATACTCAAACAAAAAAATATTTAAAACAATTAAGGATGTGTAGAGCACAATCTTTGGAAGTTATTCTTCTTATATACTCATTTGTTTATAAAAACGACAAAGAATATTAGTTTTATACTCAATACCGAAGGTAAAGAGTATATTGGGTTTGTGCAATTTCCGTCATGGTGTCTGTCCGTCTGTATGAACGCAACTTTTTTCCACACCCTTCAAGCTAGAGACTTCAAACTTTGCAAATGTCTTTATCTATGGCATAGTAAAATTGGAGTTCTACGATAACAAGGGGGCTGGCAAATCGATAAACTCGATAACGAAAAATCGATAGATCCAGCTATTTCGCAAGCCCTTACAGCTAGAACTACCAAATTTAGGGAGAAAATAACTACTATCAATCCCCAAAAAACTGCATCAAAAATTTTGGAGCCACGCCCACACATTCCGCCCCCAGCCCCCCGCAGTTTAACACTAAAACTGCCCATATCTTCTACAGTTTTTGAGCTAGAGCCATCAAATTTGGTGCCAATATAGGTGTTGACGATCCCCAATCAAAATCATAAGAACTTAAGATGCCACGCCCATCTATACTGCCCTAGCCGCCCTCAACTACCCCAACGCTTCGCTAAAAACGGTAGTGCGTGTATCTTCCATAGTGTTTGAGCTAGAGTCACCAAATTTGGTAGGTAGATAACTGGTAACGACCCCCCAAAAACTGCATCAATTTGGAGCCCTACCTACCGATTCCGCCCCGAGCCCCCCGCAGTTTAAAAACATAAATGCTTATTTCTTTTACAGTTTTTGAGTTAGAGCCACCAAATATTGTGCCAAAATAGGTGATTATAGCCCCCAAACAAATGCATAAAAACTTTGGATGCCACCCCAATCCATACAGCCCAAGCTGCCCCAAACCGCCCCAATGCTTCACTGAAAACGGGAATGCGTGTATTTTCCAAAGCGTTAAAGCTAGAGTCACCAAATTTGGTAGGTAGATAGCTATTAACGATCCCCAAACGATCCAACGCCCCCCCTCCACCGTTCCGAGCCCATGCATTTTGAAATCAAAAAGGCCTATATTTTCCACATTTTTTGAGCTAGAGCCGCCAAATTTGGTGCCAAGATAGGTGATGAAGAAACCCAAGAAATGTGGATGGCGCCCCCCACCCATACCGCCCCAGCCCCCCCTCCCACCATATTCTACTAACTTTGAGCTAACCAAATTCGGTTTGAGGATTGTCAATAGCTGACATCATAAATAGATCTGCAGCAAAAGTTTGATGCCACGCCCCCCCCCCCACCCTCAGCCTACCATCCACCATATTCTTCTAACTTTGAGCTAGAGTCACAAAATTTGGTAGGAAGATAGCATTTTGGCATCCCCACCTGCACCACACAGTCTTTGAGGCAGCCTACACCCCTGCCGTATCCACACACCATTGCAATCAGCTCTCTTTTAATCTGTTTTACTACTGGTATCGAGTATACCGCAGTCGGGTGCGTCCGACTGCAACGATTCTACTTGTTTTTCATAGATTTAATCATTCATTACAGTTATTATTGGATTATGGTAACTAAAATACAAAATATACATTTTAGAGCTTAAACTTAAATATCTCGTGAATATGGCATCGATTGTTGGGCCGCTTTTTGTTGTAGCTTCATTTCTTTTATGATGAATTTTACTCTATACCGAAGATAAAGATTGCGATTCTACGATAACTGTAGGCTGGCACATCAATAAATTCGATAACTCAAAATCGATAAAGCCTCCTATGTTTGATGATCCCTACACCACTAAAACGATATATACATCATTGGTACGTCCCATCCTGGAGTATGGATCTTGTGTGTGGTCCCCGCAATACGGGATTCACCAGGATAGAATTGAATCTGTGCAGAGGAAATTTTTTCTGTTTGCGCTTAGAAGATTTAACTGGGTTCCTGGGATAGACCTACCAACGTATTCAAGTAGACTTCTTTTAATTAATCTTCCTTCCCTCTTGAACCGTAGAATTATGCATGGTGTAGTATTCATCATTAATCTACTTAATGGAGAAATCGGCTCTTCAGTTGTTTTGAGTCACATAAATTTAACTGTTCCAATTAGATCCACCCGTTACTTCACACCACTTAGCCTCGATCGGTGCTCGAGCAACTATTTAATTCATGAACCATTTCGTGTTATTTGTTCAGACTTTAACCGGCTTTTTTCCCGTAACTCTTTGGATACCTCAATTCCAGTACTAAAACGATCTATCCTTTCTGCCTTATCTAATCATAAGCACTAATCAATAATCTTCCACTGGTCTGATTGGATTTTCTGGGTTTTTCCCAATCCACGCAACAAATGTTGGACCAGTTATATTTATTTGGAATTTCCCAGAGCTTTAACGTTAACTTTTTAAATTTTTTATCTTAATTTTGAACTTTATTTCAGATATTATAATTTTTTATTTTATATTATAGTATAATTATAGTTAATTTTGATTTGTCAGCTGCTCATAGCTGACATTAAATAAATAAATAAATTTTACACGCCCTTTTAGCTAGAACTACGATAATTTGGGTTAAAGATAGTTACTAACACCCCCAACATATTGTAGCTAGAGTCACCAAATTTGGTAGAAGGATATCAATTGATATCAAGCATTGATCTGTAGCAAAAATTTGGATGCCACGCACCCATACCACCCCCAGCCACCCTTTACCACTTTTAACAAACTTTGAGCTAGAGTCACCAAATTTAGATGGAAGATAGCTTTTTGGACTACCCATCTGCATCAGACAATCTTTAACGCACCGTACACCCCTGCCGTATTCGAACACCATTGTAATCAGCTATCTTTTTATTGGTTTTATTACTTGTTTTTAATTTCAATTTATCTGATAAAAAATTCTAGGAACGGGTTGGAGAGCTGATGAGCAAAATTTAAATTGAAATCTCCACCTAAAAGAAGGCGTAGTTAATTTTAGCTTTAGTTAAGTAATTGAGCTCCAGCATCAGTTAATACCGACAAATAAAGGTGATAGAAGTCAATGTTTATGTTTTACGAATTCTTTTCTCTGTGAAGTTGATGAATGCGCAAAGCACGTGGGCTTAAGCTTCGATTTATTGCATGTGCAGCTAAATTTTCAATTTTCTAACCACGTTCGAGTACGAACATTTTCATTATTATATTCGAGATATATTCATTTTACTACGCCATTATTAGCTGCCAAATTATGCTAAGTTTGACAACTCTAACAGCTAATACGGTTAATTTTCGGGTAGCTAATTTAATTTAATTTAATTTAAGTCACTGCCCGGCATAAAAAGTATAACTTTAAAAACTCTTGTCTTTCGTTGATGACGGTTGTGTTTTTGAGTGCTCTTTATTATTTATTGTTTTATTGTGTTTGTGTACGGATTGCCGACTTGATACTCTTTTTAATTAGCATAATTTACTCTGCCCGAGCAGTCCAATCTCGGAGTCCTCCAAATTATGTGTCTGGAAAGAGCCCATATTATGAGCGTTTTAAAAGTAAACACAAAAATTTGAGGGTTTTCGGAACAGATTCTGTGTTCTGCAAGCATGGACTCATAAAAGGCACTTAAATCTGAGCATTTTCGGATGAAGGCAAAAATATCAATTGAATTCATTAGTTCTCTGTCGTCTTGCATTTTGCATGGTACTTTTAGCAAATCGACTAACCAAAACAGAATGTTCGGTGGTTATACAGCAACACAAAAAAGTTAATAGATGTTCTTATCTGGGTGTCAGACTATGTGTACAATGATTAACTAATTTAAACTTTAAGTATATAATGTAGAGAAACTGATCACAGATTCGGATTTAGCGACCCCAAAAACATATGGTTACTAATATTCCGAACTTCTATTATTTTTATACTCGATACCGAAGGTAAAGAGTATATTGGCATTGTGCAATGTCCGTCATGGTGTCTGTACGTCTGTATGAACGCAACTTTTTTCCACACCCTTCAAGCTAGAGACTTAAAACTTTGCAAATATCTTTATCTATGGCATAGTAAATTAAAGTGTTAAGATTGGAGCTCTACGATAACTAGGGGGCTGGCAAATCGATAAACTTGATAACGCAAAATCGATAGATCCAGCTATTTCGCAAGCCCTTACAGCTAGAACTACCAAATTCAGGGAGACGATCTCTACTAACAACCCCGAAAAAACTGCATCACAGTTTTGGAGCCACGAACCCCCCCCCCCCCCCTCCTTCCGTTTCCCAGCCCACTGCATTTTCAAATCAAAAACGCCTATATTTTCCACAGCTTTTGAGCTAGAGCCGCCAAATTTGGTGCCAAGATTGGTGATGAAGAAACCCAAAAAATTTGGATGCCGCCAACCACCCATACCGACCCCAGCCCTCCTTCCAATATCTAATAATTTTCAGTTAGAGTCACCAAAATTGGTATGAGGAAAGCAACTGACATCATACACACATCAGCAGCAAAACTTTGGATGCCACGCCCCACCATACCTCCCCCAGCCCCATCCACCATATTTTACTAACTTTGAGATAGACTCACCAAATTTCGTAGGAGGATAGCTATTGACATCATACACAGATGTTCAGCTAAAATTTTGATGCCACAACCCACGACTTAAGTGAGAGTTTGCCATCTTTGCCAATGTCATTAAATGTTAGATATTAATTGGACCAAAATCACATGGAAAATGATAATAATAGATACTCAACAGACAATAGCGTCGCTTTTGAAGACTCTGAAAGAGATAATAAAAAAATAGAAGTATAATTTTATGTTTTCCCTTTATTAAAATATTGTTAATATATTCTAAATATACATATATATATATAATAAAAAAATTAAAATAAAAATATAAAAATAGGTTTTTTTATAATCATTTAAGACTCCCAAAACTCCACAGGTAAGTGCTCTTTCTGCAATTAAATCTGCACTCCAATCAGCGTCTGAAAAGTGTATTCTAGGAGGATTTTCTGTTTTGGTATGAGGATAGCAATTAACATGAGGATAGCTCAGAAACTGCAAGATATAGGCTTTACTGTTATTCAACTGCGTGGGCTTGGGGCGGAATGGGGGGACATTTTTTTGAGGGTCGTTAACAGTTATCTTTCTATCTAATTTGGCGACTCTAGAGCAAACACAGTGATTGCCTATTAATTCTACTGTAGATACACCTGGGGCCCATAAGTCTCTTGTTGTTGTGCCTATTAACAAATGTATTTTCGTGTCTAGGCTAGTATCCGATACTTCATTGGAGGATGTAAATGCCTACGTTAAAAGTAAAATTAATTCCCCGCGTATTACTGTGGAAAAGTTTAAATTTAAACACGCCCGAAGCATATCTTCTTTCAAGTTGGGTGTTCCGCCCGAATTTTTTAAAACAATTTGTTTTGAAAAGTTTTGGCCACCAAAGCTCGTGTTAAAGAAGTATGTGAGCAGCCGAAACAATATTAACAATGGTACAAGAATCAGTAGTGCACTACCTGTTTTCCATCCTGTTGCCTCAGCTTCGGCGGCAAAAAACTAATAAAAGTAGGCTTCCAGGACATATCCATGTTTCGCGAATTTTGCACCACGTGTATCTGGTTCCTTCTCCCTCGCAGGCGTCGCGTCGCTTCACCTTTGTCTTTAGCAACTTGCTAATCGTTACTGTAATGCCGTCTGCTAAGCGTGCGTTCGAAGTCGCTACAAATACTTCTCCTTTCGTTCGTATCTTTTTGAAGAACTCCTTGCGCAAAGCTTCATTTGGCGCCGGTGTCGACCGTTGCATTCGCCAGTCCCTGACCTTCACCGGATTTTTAAAGGATAGTCTAACTCTAGGGCTGACTCGCGCTGGTGATCGTCCAACCCAGATCCGGATGACGCAGCTGCTGGTTTCCTGCTCTCCTCATTCAACATACTCCGCTGCTCACACCCTAACTACCACACTGCCTGCAAGACACCACTTTCGAATCTGTGCATTCCCTGGCAAAGTGCTCCCTTTGCAAACAGTTGTAAACCATGTGGCTACCCTCTTGAGATTTGAGATCTCTACCGGAAATTGGGTTTTAAAACGGATAGCTTGGTTTGGCATGAATATAGGCTCCATTTAACTTATTCGGGTATCCACCCCCATTCGCATAAACTTTGCTCATAAACTCTGCTTAATTCTTGTCCGAGTTTCTATCCGACGTGGTACATGAGTCACCTCAAGTCGATCAAGTAACCCTTGTACCCCTCGCCAGAACGCTGCCGGTAGGCTCTGATTTCATCCTGTAGCCTTTCAAACATTGCGGAAGTAAAAGAATAATTGTGTACCGAGATTTACGTGGTTTAATTTGGAAAAAATTCTAGCAGTGATCACAAATATACTTTCTATATATTTTCGTCGTTATTGACGGATATGGATCAACTTATAGTAGTTGGTGATTTCAATTTGCCACATGTTTTATGGTCTGTGAATGACACACCTTCGGCACATTTACCATCTACTTCTGATGATTTTATTCATGGCTTTCTGGAGTTTGGCCTATCAAAAGTTAACAGGGTGCATAACTGTAATAAATAATATTTAGATTTTATATTTTTTTCTGATTTAGAGTGTAGTAATATGAAATACCTACCATCCAACCTTAGAAATTTCCTTCGAACTTCTTAACTTTAGGCCAGCATCTAACATTTCTTTAAAGACCCGTTGTTGCGAAAAACCAGTTTTACTTAATTGAATGATCTTCTTCACCATACATATTGGTCTCATCTTTATTCTTGTAGTGATATAGAAACTGCAACTGGCATTTTTAACACGACTTTGAATTCGCATATGGATCTTTGTGTTCCCTCACTTGTCCGTCAAGTGAAAATAAACCACCTTGGTTTACGAGGGAACTATGGAAATTAGAAAACTTGAAAAGGAGATCCTATGAAAAATTTAAAAGATCTGGAAATACTTTAGATTTATCCTCGTATATAATTGCAAAGTCAAATATAGTCAAATATCAAAGTCTATATAGTTGAAATAATTCCAATCCTTTTAAAATTCAAACTTCATATTGTATATATGTCAAAGTTATTACTGATTTATACTGACTTATTATTACTGCTAAGTGACCTTAACTCTATCAAATCCGGCTTTTTGCCTGGCCCAGATGGAGTGCCAGGTTGTATACATAAATATTGGGCGGAATCACTTTGTAATCCCTTACATAAATTATTTAACTTTTCGTTTGACTCAGCTGTGTTTCCTGGTATTTGGAAGGAATCTTTTATTATTCCACTCCATAAACATTTTTCTCCGGTCCAACGTCAAAAGTTATAGTGGTATATCCAAGTTGTTTGCCATTCCGAAAGTCTTTGGAAAATTATATGCTCTCAATTGCACCACTTATGTAGTTCAATTTTATCCCCTTATCATCACTGTCTTGTTAGGCGAAGATCTACTTCCAACTACCTTCTTGAATTCAGCTCACTTGTAATCAAAGAGTTTCAGACCTTAGTGCAACCTGACAACGTTTATACAGATTGATTCTGTTAGTCATTTTTTGTTGCTTCAAAAATAAGATAATGTTGGATTTCCAGCCAAACTCTTGTCGTGGCTTTCGGAGTACTTGTGAGGCCAAGGGAAACCAATCGGTTTAACATCATCTGTATCCAAATTTATTTTTGTTACCGCTGTTGTTCCTCAGGGGAGTCACCTAGGACCATTGCTATTTAATCTTTTTATTAACGATCTCCTGCTGTTATTACTATATATAATGTCTATATGTTTGCTGATAATTTGAAGCTATGTTTTACCTTTAATGATGATTCACGATGTAACTTTCTACAGTCGGATTTGGTGGCCTGTCGGCCTGGTGCCGTTATAACTTACTAAATTTAAATTGATCAAAATGTGAAGTCATGTCTTTTTGCTTGATGCTTCACTACTTGAAACGAATAATTTTGGCATCATTCTTGATAGCAAATTAAAATTTGATTCTTACATATCGTTGATGGTCAATAAGGCCATTAATGTCATTAGCTTCATGAAGCGGTGGTCGAAAGAGTTTAATGATCCCTACACCACTAAAACGCTATATACGCTAAAACGCTAGCACGCTTTCAACAGAAACCTTTAAGGTCATCAAATATAGCTTCGCTGTTGCGCTTCGAAACTGTCCAGTAGCGGTTTTTCGCTCTGCAACTCTTAAAATAAATCTTTTCCAGGGATGACCTGAAGACTTCAAGCACGTGGCCAGTGCATGGGTGGAAGATTCTCCTTCTTGATGAGAACTAGATCACTGACACGTAGTGGTTCAACGCGCGTCCTCCACTTCGTTCGCTCCTGAAGCAAGGCCAAAGCCAACGCGCCCAGAAGACCCGTTGCATGCGTGGCACCTGTTGCTAACCATTCAAGGGATTTAAGTTGATCTTTGACGCATCCGGCATAATTTTAGTTGTTGGCGGCCCACCAAGCGGAAAGTGTGATAACGTCAACACGTCTAAGTTCTCAGGGTTTACTGTAATAGGAACTAATGGTCGAGAATTAATGATTGCCGAGATTTGACGTACGAGATTTTGCAGTTCATCGAGATGTAGTATGGACCGGTCAAGGGCACGATAGAGATGATGCTTTGCAATATTGATTGCAGCCTCCCAAAGTCCACCAAAATGTGAGCGAGAAGGAATAAAACGCCAGTCAATGCTATCAGATAAGCAGAATCAGTGTACTGCATCCTGATGAGATTCGCTTAAGAGAAGTTTTTTTAAATCCAACAGCTCATTTCTGGCGCCAACGAAGTTTGTAGCGTTGTCTTACCAAAGTTGACTTGGCTTCCCACGAAGACATATAAATCGCTTTAGTGCGTCGAGAAAAAATGTTGTTGTCTAATCCTTCGAGGTATACCGCCTTGGTCTTAAAGCAAATAAATACGCTGATTTATGCCTTTATAGGAAGTCTCGTACGAACTCCCAATTTAATAAGATGGCGAGAGCCAAAAGACAAATTTGAGTTTTTTAGACGACCGCCTACACGCCTAAGGTCACTCAGTTTAAGTCCATGGTGACGTACTAGCGTTACAAGCTGGAGAAGGAGTTAACAAATTTGCAGTCAGAAACGATATCTGATTATGGTGCGATAACGATTAAGACCTTCTTCCGAACTTCGAATCTTGGCTCATCCACAGCACAAAAATAATTCCAAGAACCCTTAGCCAATGTCACAAACTTAGGAACATATAACCAGAGATCAAGCTGAGCAAGTTGAATCGGAAGCATTCTACGCGACAGTATGTCTGCTGGGCTGACATCGGTGGGAACATGACGCCATTGAATGTTATCCGTCAGTTCCTGAACAGCAGCATTTACGACGAAAATATTAAATTGGGTAGGCTCGCTATGAGTCCACGAAAAAGCAATGGAAGAGTCTAACCAGCAGTAAAATGACCAGAGGCGCGACACGGCACTTCGAACAAAGCAGACAGCTCGAAGGTTGATGACCCTTGGATACGACATAAATGCAAGCATCACAAAATCTATGTACCTCTATAGGAGAATACTTGGGAAATAAGCAACGAGGAAACGAGAGACGTAGAAAATTGATGAAGCCATTTATATATCCATCCAAGCTGTACTGAGGTCAAGCGGCAAGCTTTCATCCCGATCAAGCTTCGCGTTTCACAGATGTTGCGAAAACACCTTTGCTTTCACGTTAGGTGGTCCTAAGAGGCCAAGCGGTTCGTGGAAATGTGCTATAGTTGATACCATGCGAGTGCTTGCTCGGCCTTGCAACATGCTGTGCTGGAGTCGATGAAACCAGGAGCTGATCTGATCCAGGATCCCATAAGAGATCGAGCGTTTAAAAAAGGTTGCTGTCATCAGCAAATTTTAGATAAGTGTTCCTCTCGGAGCCAATGACTTTTCTAGCACCATGGAAGGACTCGAGCATTTATTTCTTAGCGGAAAGTTGCCTCGGGCAGATATCAAACTATGCAATCACTTTAAACAGCTGCGGCACCAAGGGGAAATAAATGTTCTTCATAAATGATGCATTGTCCGAACTGATAAGAATGATGCAGGTTCGTTCCATATATCACAGTGTCCAACTTATACCCTAATTCCATTAGGTTGCGTCCGTCATTAACAGCAAGTCGCGGATGTAGGTGATTGCACTACAAATCCAATTCATCCACATCCTGTTTCAACAGGGGTTTTGTTTATTTTTTCATGCACTTGATGACCAGCTGCTGTTTTACCCAAATTGGCACTGTTTAAACGAGTATCGATAGGAAATTTCATTCTATCGACTATGTAAAAGCAACAAGAATTCATATAATAGAGCGTTCAAATGCAAAAATTCTGATATAGAGTTGGGAAGTCGTTTAGCAGCTACCACGCTCTCAGAGAGAAATATCGCAGGCTGGTTTTACTCATGGTTGAATTATACAAGGTTAAGTCATGCGCGGCAGAAGGAGCCTGTTGATAAGACCATGCGAGTGCAAGAGAGATAGCATAGTTGCTGCTTCGATATTGCTTCATCGTCTTGTTTTAGTGTGCAAAAACGAGATAGAACGATGTGTGATTTTGTTTACATTTTTCAACAGAGGTTCTAATTTCAGAGCGTTGTGTGTTTTTGGCTACATGTGTAATTTAAATTTTTAAACTGATTATGTAAATGAAATAAAATGACATGAAACATGTATAAACGTATAAAACATATAAACATAGTTCTAAAAAAGTAACGTAACCTTAAAATTCCACGAAAAATTCGTCCGCACTCACAACTTATCACGTTGACAGCTGCTTTGCGACTAACAACAGGCTCCTAAAAATTGAGCGAGCATGCTCTCACGACTTAACCATGTATAATTCAACCATGGTTTTACTTAAGTCGTGAGCCTCGAGCATATCGCGTCAGTCTGCTTGCTGGTTTCGCAGAGACATGAGCCGTACTGTATGTGTGCGCATAGCTTGTTTGTTTCTCTTCTTGTCTCCCTTTTCTTTGTATACCTGCTTGCGTATCGCTTTTGCCGCTATCCCTAGAGCAGCAACGCACTAGTGCGTTTACCCAAATTACATATTCATAAAAATATATATTTCACAATTTTAGAAAATTTTGTGACAACAACAAGAGAAATGAAGTGCGGCAACAATATTGGGTCGTCCGCATAGCACACCATAGACTCATAATGTAAACATAACAGCCATCATCCACGAATTGTGCCGCACTTCATTTCTCTTGTTGTTGTCACAAAATTTTCTAAAATTGTGAAACTGGCTATTTTAGACATTTACTTGAATATACCTGCTGCTTCCCATAATGGAAGGGTGGTATCGACTTATATGAACCTTGTGCAACTCTATAGCTAAACGTGAGAAACTTCATTGACAATTATTGAATATTGGTACAGAGGGTATTTTTTCATACAACAGCGTGAGCGTCTCAGTAACGAGAAGCCAGCAGGTTGTTGTTTTGTTTCAGTTGCGCTTTGCGTTCAGCGGCCAGTCGATTAAAGGAGAGGCGAAGGGTCAGCGGAAAGCATGAACGTTTAGAAGTTTGTTAGTATTTGTATTTGAATACACTTTCGTAATTTGTGTACATCTTTGCATAATTGTATGGCAAGGGTTGTTAGAAAGTGTCATAGGGTAAAAACTGGGAAGAGTATGAATGATCAGCAGCAGCACAACTGATATTTGACTGCCTTCGAAGTCAAAGTCTTGCGTTTGTTTTTACCCAAGCGCATTAATGAGGGATGAAAAAGAGTTGTGAGGAACAAGTGTTTGCCACAAGACTGGGCTTTTTTTTCTTCAAATAAATATGGTTCTTAGATATGAATGAAAGTTTGCCTGCCTAAAGTATTTTGTGACCTTTTGATACCTGTCCCACCCCACAAAACACTTGCACTAGCAATTGTTATGCACCTGGCCAACCAAGTTTCTTGAGCTAAATGTGAGAAGACGAATCAATTGTGCAATATTGAAATTGAATTAAAATACGTTTATTTTATTAGTATAGAAACAGACTGACGCGATATGCTCGAGGCTCACGACTTAAGTAAAACTAGCCTACGATATTTCTCTCTGAGAGGGTGGTAGCTGCTAAACGACTTCCCAACTCTATATCAGAATTTTTGCATTTGAACGCTCTATTATATGAATTCTTGTTGGTAAAAGTGCTGTTCAGTGTCGGTTTTCGACCAACTGGGAAATGCAACCGACCAACGGGGAAATTTGAACAAGATTCTCATTGTGCATAGGGGAATCTTATACAAACGGAAGCAACATTCCCGAGTTCCAATTGCATACTTGCATCCGGCTTGTAGTGGAATCGGGGTATTACCAACAAGAATTCATATAATAGAGCGTTCAAATGCAAAAATTCTGATATAGAGTTGGGAAGTCGTTTAGCAGCTACCACGCTCTCAGAGAGAAATATCGCAGGCTAGTTTTACTTAAGTCGTGAGCCTCGAGCATATCGCGTCAGTCTGCTTACTGGTTTCGCAGATGAGCCATACTGTATGTGTGCGCATAGCTTGTTTGTTTCTCTTCTTGTGTCCCTTTTCTTTGTATACCTGCTTGCGCATCGCTTTTGCCGCAAGCCCTAGAGCAGCAACGCACTAGTGCGTTTACACAAATTACATTTACATATACATATATATTTGTGTGTGCAAATGTGCGTTTGTTTGTTGAATTGTATGCATAGCATTGGCATTGTCATTCATTGATCTGCTGCGATCGTCATGAATGAGGATTGTCCTCATCAATTAAAAGCAATTATGTTTCTATACTTTATGTTTCTATACTATTTTAATTCAATTTCAATATTGTACAATTGATTCGTCCTCTCACATTTAGCTCAAGAAACTTGGTTGGCAAGGTGCATAACAATTGCTAATGCAAGTGTTTTGTGGGGTGGGACAGGTATCAAAAGGTCACAAAATACTTTAGGCAGGCAAACTTTCATTCATATCTAAGAACCATATTTATTTAAAGAAAAAAAAGCCCAGCCTTGTGGCAAACACTTGTTCCTCACAACTCTTTTTTATCCCTCATTAATGCGCTTGGGTAAAAACCATAGCTCGCAAATAACAGTTGCGCGTTTTTTTCTTTACGCTCAATAACAGTGCAGAAACGAAAATGCTCAAAATATTCACTCTCACTCTAAGCAAGAGTCTATTTATCTATTTTGCATCGGTTTTCGCTTGAGTGTTGTTGGTGAGTTTTTTGCGTGATCTCTTTTACCAATTCTCTTTTCGGAAGCAATAAAATTGTCGTTCGCGAGTAGAGACTCAGTAAGTGAGTAAATGACAGAATAAGTTACTGCAAAAACTCTCGCAAGCACTCTTGACATTAAAATAACTTGTTGACAGAAAAGTGAAGTTTTTTGTGATGAATATTTATTTAAGTTTTACTTATTATTAAGTTTAATTACTAGCAATGAATTTAAATGTTGTGCGCTTAATGAACTCTGACGTTCATTTAATACGAAGTGGAGGGCTGAGAATGCATTCCGCAAACATTACATGATGATTTGTTTTCGTGTGAATTAAATTTAAAGAATTTGTGCACTTTTTTATTTAACTCTCTTCCCATTTTGCATAAAATTTAATTTTCACCGTACGCACTCAATTCACAAACCCAATTAAAATATTTCGCAAATGCAACACTTGATACATGCTATTTTGCAGTAAAGACGTTTTGCTTCATTTCACTCAAGCAAATACTCGCGGTCTAAGTGTAACAAAAGAGAAATGAAAAAAACGATTGTTAGCCAAGCGCGAGCGAGCTAAGCGAAGAGCCGATGACTCCGTTGCTCGCGAGTATTTTTCACAAATACTCAGTTAAAAGACTTATTTGAAGACTACGCAAAACGCTCAACTGTTATTTGCGAGCTATGGTAAAAACAAACACAAGACTTTGACTTCGAAGGCAGTCAAATATCAGTTCTGCTGCTGCTGATCATTCATACTCTTCCCAATTTTTACTCTATGACACTTTCTAACAACCCTTGCCATACAATTATGCAAAGATGTACACAAATTACGAAAGTGTATTCAAATACAAATACTAACAAACTACTGTACGTTCATGCTTTCCGCTGACCCTTCGCCGCTCCTTTAATCAACCGGCCGCTGAACGCAAAGCGCAACTGAAACAAAACAACAACCTGCTGGCTTCTCGTTACTGAGACGCTCACGCTGCTGTATGAAAAAATACCCTCTGTACCAATATTCAATAATTGTCAATGAAGTTTCTCACGTTTAGCTATAGAGTTGCACAAGGTTCATATAAGTCGATACCACCCTTCCATTATGGGAAGCAGCAGGAATATTCAAGTAAATGTCTAAAATAGCCAGTTTCACAATTTTAGAAAATTTTGTGACAACAACAAGAAAAACAAGTAGAAACGTTGCAGTCGGACGCACCCGACTGCGGTATACTCGATACCAGTAGTAAAACAGATTAAAAGAGAGCTGATTGCAATGGTGTGTGGATACGGCAGGGGTGTATGCTGCTGCAGGGGTGTATGCTGCCTCAAAGATTGTCTGGTGCAGATGGGGATGCCAAAAAGCTATCTTCCTTCCAAATTTGGTGATTCTAGCTCAAAGTTAGAAGAATATGGTGGATGGTAGGCTGAGGGTGGGGGGGGGGGGGGGGTTGCATCAATATTTTAGCTGAAGATCTGTGTATGATGTCCTCATACCAAATTTGGTGACTCTAGCTCAAAAATAGTAATATTTGTGGGAAGGGGGGATGGGGTTGGTAAGGGGGGGCGTGGCATCCAAACTTTTGCTGCAGATCTATTTATGATGTCAATAGCTATTCTCAAACCGAATTAAGTGACTAGCTCAAAGTTAGTAGAATTTGGTAGAAGGGGGGCTGGATGCTGGGGGCTGGTATGGGGGGGCGTGGCGTCCAAAGTTTTGCTGCAGATCTGTTTATGATGTTAATTGCTATCCTCATACCAAATTTGGTGGCTCTAGCTCAAAGTTAGTAGAATATGGTGGAAGGGGGGCTGGGGGCGGTATGGGTGGGGGGCGCCATCCACTTTTTTTGGGTTTCTTCATCACCTATCTTGGCACCAAATTTGGCGGCTCTAGCTCAAAAAATGTGGAAAATATAGGCGTTTTTGATTTCAATATGCAGGGGGCTCGGGATTAGGGGGGGCGTGGCTCCAAAACTTTCATGCAGTTTTTAGGGGATTGTTATTAGCTATCTTCCTACCAAATTTGGTGACTCTAGCCTTAACGCTTTGAAAAATACACGCATTCCCGTTTTTAGTGAAGCATTTGGGGCGGTTTGGGGCAGCTTGGTCAGTATGGATTGGCGCGGCATCTAAAGTTTTTATGCATTTATTTTGGGGCTATAATCACCTATTTTGGCACAAAATTTGGTGGCTCTAACTCAAAAACTGTAATAGATATAAGCATTTCTGTTTTTAAACTGCGGGGGGGCTGGGGGCGGTATGGGTGGGCGTGGCTCCAAAATTTTTGATGCAGTTTTTTGGGAATTATAAATAGCTATTTTCTCCCCAAATTTGGTAGTTCTAGCTGAAAGGGCTTGCGAAATAGCTGGATCTATCGATTTCGCGTTATCGAGTTTATCGATTTGCCAGCCCCCTAGTTATCGTAGAACTCTAATCTTGACACTTTAATTTACTATGCCATAGATAAAGAGATTTGCAAAGTTTGAAGTCTCTAACTTGAAGGGTGTGGAAAAAAGTTGCGAACATACGGACGGACAGACGGACAGACGGTCAGACGGACAGACGGACAGACGGACAGACACCATGACGGACATTGCACAAACCCAATATACTCTTTACCTTCGGTATCGAGTATAATGAAGTGCGGCACAATTCGTGGATGATGGCTGTTATGTTTACATTATGAGTCTATGGTGTGCTATGCGGACGACCCAATATTGTTGCCGCACTTCATATTTCTTGTTCTTGTCACAAAATTTTCTAAAATTGACTGACGCGATATGCTCGAGGCTCACGACTTAAGTAAAACTAGCCTGCGATATTTCTCTCTGAGAGCTTGGTAGCTGCTAAACGACTTCCCAACTCTATATCAGAATTTTTGCATTTCTATTATATGAATTCTTGTTGGTATTACTCGAACGCATCTATACATCTGGCATAAGTTTCCAGTTATTGCAAAAACATATGTGCAAAAATGAACCAACAAATTGAATAGTTTGGCCTGCATGACAGGGCCTGCCTTGAAGCCATCGTTAATAGATACCCCCGAAAAAGTTGCAGCAGAACAATCGAAGACAACACGTTACTTTGTTGTTATACTATCTTCCTTCAATACGCAATGGTGTGTCAGGAAAAAACGACAGAAATTTGCAAATTCCGGCTGGACGAGCGACATGTGTTTTAGATCCAGATACTGCTTAATGATGGCCGAATATTGTTGCTTTAAATTGGGAATACGTTCAACTTAACGCTCCAAGCTTAAAAAAACCCTGATAGGCTTGAATATAAGAATCCCCTAACTTTTCAGAGGTTGGTTTAAATGGCAACATAACAGAGTATTCGCCAGACGGCAGGCGAGAGACGGTTTTTTTTCAAAGTGTTCCTCACATTGCCTCTCCTCCTTGATAGCTTGTGCGTTGCTTATGCAACAGCTTTCAACTTTCCAAAATCGCCTGATTACCGACTTGTTGTTCCACAGACAAAACAAAGAACTAAACGAATCTCGTCGGGGTCACCAATGTTTGGAGCACTAATATATTTTAGCGCAATGTTTTCCGAAATGAAAATCGATAGCCTATATTGCAAATCAAAATCGATATTTTATTTACATTTATTCCTTATTTGACAAGCGCAGATCGATCAAAATTTGTTTGGTTTCTGATCACCAATCTTGACACCAAATTTTGTGGCAATAGCTCACAAGCTCACAAGCTAAAGATATAGGTGTTTCTGACTTCCTAATGAAGGGGCTGGGGAACGAGAGGGCGTGGTTCCAAAACTTTTTTTGGGTCGTTTACAGTTGTATTCTTACCAAATTTGGTGATTCTAGCCTTAACGCTATGGAAGATACACGCTTTACCGTTCTTAGCGAAGAGTTGGGGCGGTTGGTGGTTTCTAGGACATTATGGGTAGGCATTTTTTGCGCGTTCTCATCTTCATTCTTGGCACTAAATTTGGTGTATCTAGTTGAAAGTTAGTAAAATATGTGGTAAGAGGGTCTGGGGCAGAATGGGTGGGTGGGGCTCCAAACTTTTATGCAGTATTTTGGTTGTTGTTAGTAGCCAAATTCACAAAGTTACAAGAATTTAGCTTGAAGTGTGTGGAAAAAAATTGGGAACTTACGGACGGACAAACGGACAGACACCATGACGGACATTGCACAAACCCAATATACTATTTTTTTCGGTATAAAAAGCAAGGGGACACTTTTTATGAAATTGTCTACGAATATGAAAAACGGCATTGACAACAATTAGTTTATGTTGCATTATCGCTTGTAGCAATTCTTAACGGCAAGTAATCCAATCATTGCAAAAACTTTTTTCAAACAGAATCGAAACCATCAACATAGCTCTAATTTTTTCATAACAGAAGACCATCTATTTTATTATTTTCTTTAAATTTTCAGGGAATACAAAGTCAGTTCATGATCGTAATCACATCATATGCACAAAATTAATTTCATTCTATTATCAAAAACGATTATTACTTATACCGCACGTGAACTTATTACTTATACCTCACTGAACTTAAACTGGAAAATGTCAGAGCAGGTGGTGGTGCTAAATTTTAAGACAATTGCCATCCAATAACTTCGGTAACACCGTTTATTGACATGTTTTCTCAAGGAGTAAGTATTATAAGCAGTTCTTCATCTTCTCCTTAAATTGAAGACATTCATCAACTTCACAGGGACAAGAATTCTTCATAGTAATAACTGCATTTCACCTAGTACAAAAATCATAAAATCATTTAGGGTGTTCACTTTGTGTTGCAAATGAGCAAAAGTGTAACTTTGCAACTCAATTAAACGACACAAGTCTGTTAAATTTTCCCAATCAGCTGTTCGCTATATACCTATATATATATTTCAAAATGCCTTTTAAAATCGTGAAAAATTCACTCACACAAGCAATTCAAGATATTATCCAAAAAAAAAAATTGTCGATTGACCTACAATTGGCAGTTATTATGTTAATTCTGGTCACAATGGAAAAATTACACCATAAAATATCAGAATATTGCTTGTATTGTGCAACACGTTCCAGAGTTGCAATGATTTTTTAATCATAGGCAGGGGTCTCACAAAAAGTGCAAACTTGTGCCTTAACAAATTGTTGTTGGTATGCTTGCACTTTTACACTTTTGCAACACAAAGTGAACACCCTAGTTGACTTCATTCACTTTCAATTGTTGCCACTAATTGGTGCTTGAGCTCAGTTACTAAGCAAAAAATATAATATAGTACCTCTTCTATTAAGTGGAGGTTTCAATATAAATTTAGCTCATCAGTCTGCCAATCCGTTACTAGAATTTTTATCAGATAAATTGAAATTTAATGAAGTCAAAACAAAAAGCGGCACAACAATCGATGCCATATTCGAGAGATATTTAAGTTTAAGCTCTTAAATGTTCATTTCGTACTTTAGTTACCATAATTCTGATTTCTGGCTTGAATGAATAAATCTGTGAAACAAAATAATATTCTTTATCTTTTTTATAATAAAAAAATTATAAATATTATATTAAACTATATAAGAAGTATATTGGGTTTGAATGTCCGTCATGCTTTCTGTCCGTCTGTGTGACCGTAAGTGCGCAACTTTTTTCCACACCCTTCAAGAGAGGCTTGAAACTTTGCAAAAGTCTTTATCTATCGCCGTGTAAAATAAAGTTAAATCCTCCTATTTCGCTTCCCTACAGCTAGAACTACCAAAATTGGGGAGAAGATACTGACTAACAAACCCCAAAATATTGTATCCAAAATTTTTAAGCCACGCCTACCCATTCCGCCCCAAACCGACCCAACGCTTCGCTTAATACGGTAATGGGAGTATCTATCACAGTGTTTGCACTTGAGTCGCCAAAGTGAGTGGGAAGATAACTGTTAACGACCCTCAAAAAAATGCATCAATGTTTTGGAGCCCCACCTCCGCATTCCGGCGCGATGCCCACCGTAGTTGAAAAACAGAAATGCCTATATCATCCACAGTTTCTTAGCTAAAGCCACCAATTTTGGTACCACGATTGGTGATGAAAAGAAAAAAAAAATTTGAATGCCGCCCCCACCATAACTGCCCCCAGTCCTTCTCCCATATTTTAATAACTTTGAGCTGGAGTCACCAAATTTGGTATGAGGATAGCAATTGACATCATACACAGATCTGAATAAAAACTTTGGATGCCACCCCCATACCGTCACCATCTGCATCAGACAATCTTTGAGGCAGCGTACACCCCTGCCGTATCCACACCCCATTGCAATCAGGTCTCTTTTTATTGGTTTTATTACTGGTATCGAGTATACCGCAGTCGGTTGCGAACGACTGCAACGTTTCTACTTGTTTTTAATATGTTTTAATTTGAGTAAACGGACGAAAAGTAAGTACAACAGAAAAGCCTTTATCTTCCACATTTTTTGAGCTAGGGTTACCATATTGGGGCCATATAGGTGGTGATGACTCTCAAACAAATGGCTCGCCCATACTTACTGCCCTAGCCACCCCCAAGCACCCCAACGCTTTGATTAAAACGGGAATGCGTGTATCTTCCAAAGTGTTTAGGCAAAAATCAAATCTATAACGTTTATAGTTTTATGACAGTTGCCAACAATTTTTCCAACTCAACTTCCATACAGTTATGCAAAATTGCACACAAATTCCGAAAGTGTATTCAGTAGTTCAGTAGTGCATTTGTTGATGTCGTTTTTTCAGAAAAAGGGAAAATTTCAAAAACCTCGACAGCAGGCCCAGCAAGCAAAGAAACAAACGCGCATACACCCAAATACAAACAATTTTTACAGTTATTGGTTGTTGGTCAACAGACGGTTGGGGCCGTTAAGCGCAAGGAATAGTGTTTGTGTGTATATAAGCATTCAGTACATAAACTGACTGCTAAATGGCGTCGCAACTAGTACTTGCAACTAGTTGGACTACGGAGCGAAAGTTCCTGTAAAAGAATGAAAGACTTGTGTTTTGCTTAAGGGAAAGTAAGGACTCTGATTTTTATAAACGAAAGTATCAGTATTTATAGATAAAAATAGCTTAGTTTACATATGTGTACATAATTTGGGCTTTCGTGTATGCAGCAGTTGCTTACCACTGCAGAATTGTGTATTGGCATTTACCGGGATGGCTGACCATGGCTCTAGTTACACGTGCTGTGTAGTAGCAGTTTACGTAAATAATACAATTTGACTTACGGTGCTGTTGGTCGCACAGTCCATTGGCGTCTCTTTTGCATTGCATGGATACAGCAACGCAGCATAAGAAGCTATATGGTAATGTAGTACTGAGCTTGATTGGTTAGGCAGCTCTTGGATGTTCAGTGTTGCCAACCTTCGCTGTAAGTCGTCCAGATCGTTGTCTTCTTGGGCCTTTTACTCTGAAATGTTGAATGAATGAATGAACGCAGGAATATCGGTGATGTTTGGCTTGATTCCATCGCCAAAGTGGGCGTAACTTGGCTTCACTTGACTTATTATGGTGCCGAACGTACTGATGCTAATCTCCGAATTGCTGGCAGTACAGCAAGACGATAACGTTAGCAACCAAGTGTCTTCTATATGTATTGAAGACGGTGTTCCATTGCATACGGATTGCAATTCCATTGCCGAATTAGTTGCAAATATCCAATTGTTAGGCCGGTGTGTTTTTGTCCATTCCATTTGGTTGTTCTGTGAGTTGTTTGACACACTGTTGGTGTCTTGTTGTTAAAAAGCTGAAATTCACAGCGATTATTTACGTTGAACATAGCTTAATGGTAAAAACATATGTATTCTTCGTGTGGTAGTGTGAGGCAGCGTCGTAGATCATCTTTTGTCAGTCCCATGAATTGATCCCTGTGGTTGTTAACTGCGATTAGCTGTATATCTTGTACATCATCTTTCCGTTGCTGCATTTATATCTTGACGTCGATCAAGTTGTTCCAATTCGAAAGTGAATCTGTCCTTGTATCTTGAATGTCGGATTAAATCCTCAATCTATGATAATGTCTGCCCCAAATGAAATGATTTGGAAATAACCATTCTATAATTAAGTGTTTGCTAGGAAATGTTTTATCTGCGTGTTTCACCCCGAAGGAATGAATACAATGGCTCTGGTGGTGGATTCAATAATGGCAATGGCAATCCTGGCGTTTCCCCGGAAACTTCAATGCGCCACAATACTCGAAAACAACGTCCATCGGCCCAATGCGAAGGATAGTACGCACGCCGTAATCAGTACTGCAATCGTATCGAAACGATGCTCGATTTAAATCAGCACTTGATGTATTTCTTCTTGTGCGTCGTAATTGCCAGGCTAAGCGTTTCACGGGCTGCCTCTGTTCACGTGCAAATTCTCGTTCTTCTTCCGTCCTTTGACTCGCAATGTTTCGAATCTTAGTTGCATAACGGGTTCGTGGGGAAAGATTTGATCGTCTTAGTCGTGGCATGGTTTCCTTTATGAACCGACTTTTCACAAACGGATTAAAATTTATATATTGTTCGTGAAAAAATCTTCTTTCCTTAATGTTGGGATAGGGAGCTTTTTATTTATTTATTTATTTATTTATTTATTGTCAGCTATGAGCAGCTGACATGATAATAAAATTAATTTAAAATAATTATAATAAAAACAATTAAGTTTAAAGTAAAATTTAAAATTATATGTAGTTCTGAAAGTAAATTAAGGTTGAAACAATTATAAAGTTAACGTTAAAGCTCTGGGAAATTCAACAAGAAAATAAGTGGCCCAACATTTGTTGCGTGGATTGGGAAAAACCCAGAAAAACCCAATCAGACCAATGGTAGATTAGTGATTAGTGGTTACGATTAGGTAAGGCAGAAAGGATAGATCGTTTTAGTACTGAAGTCGAGGTCTCCAAAGAGACAAGAGAATAAATTTTGTTATAGTCAGAACATAACACACGAAATGGTTCATGAATTAAATAGTTATTCGAGCAACGATCGAGGCTGAGGGGTAAAAAGTTACGTGTGGATCTAATGGGAACATTTAATTTTATTCGACTTAGAAGAACTGATGAGTCGATTTCACCATTAAGTAGATTAGTGATAAATACTACACCATGCATAATTCTACGGTTCAACAGGGAAGGAAGATTAATTAAATGAAGTCTACTTGAATAGGGGGGTAGGTCTATTCCAGGAACCCAGTTAAAACATCTGAGCGCAAACAGAAGAAATTTCCTCTGCACTGATTCAATTCTATCCTGGTGAATCCCGTATTGCGGGGACCACACACAAGATCCATACTCCAGGATGGGACGTACCAATGATGTATATAGCGTTTTAGTGGTGTAGGGATCATCAAACTCTTTTGACCACCGCTTGATGAAGCCAAGTACATTTATGGCCTTATTGACCATCGATGATATGTGAGAATCAAATTTTAATTTGCTATCAAGAATGATGCCTAAATCTTTAATTTCAAAAACGCGGACAAGTGGTGAAGCATCAAGCACGTAGTGAGCAGTATGAGGGGTACCTCTACAAAAAGTCATGATTTTACATTTTGAACAATTTAAATTAAGTAGGTTATAACGGCACCAAGCCGATACTGCTCCCAAGTCCGACTGTAGTAAGTTACTAAGAGAATCATCATTATAGGTGAAACATAGCTTTACATCATCAGCAAACATAAAAACACGAGAGTTAGTAATAACAGCAGGAAGATCGTTAATAAAGAGATTAAATAGCAATGGTCCTAAGTGACTCCCCTGAGGGACACCAGAGGTAACAAAAATAGATTTGGATACAGAAGATTTAAAAACTACTTTTTGTGTTCGGCCACACAAATACTCAGATAGCCACGACAGGAGTTTTGCTGGAAATCCAATAATATTTAATTTTTGAAGCAACAAGGAATGACTAACAGAATCAAATGCCTTACTAAAATCTGTGTAAACGACGTCAGTTTGCATTTTGTCCTGAAACCCTTTGATAACTAGTGAGGTAAACTCAAGAAGGTTGGTGGTAGTAGATCTTCGCCTAACAAAACCGTGTTGATAAGGGGATAAAATTGAACTACATAAGTGCTGCAATTGGGAGCAAATAATTTTTTCAAAGACTTTCGGAATGGCAGACAACTTTGATATACCCCTATAGTTTTTAACGTTACTCTTAGAACAACTTTTATGAAGTGGAATAATAAAAGATTCCTTCCATATACCAGGAAACACAGCGGAGTCAACCGATAAGTTAAACAATTTATGTAAAGGTTTACAAAGTGAATCCGCACAGTGTCTAAGTATGCAACCGGGCACTCCATCTGGACCAGGCAAGAAGCCTGGTTTGATAGAGTTAAGGTCGTTTAGCAGCGTACACTCAGTTATAACTGGGACATATATACAATTTGAGGTTTGCACTTGAAAAGGATAGGAATTATTGCTACTATACAAGCTCGATGAGTATACTGATCGAAAATACTCCGCAAATAGATCAGCCACTGCTTGATTGATTGATTAACTAAAAAAGAAAAGAAATATGTTTTCGTTTATTTAATATATTTAGCCAGTTAGGGCATCTAATTATTCTTAAATATTTTAATTGGGTTTATGTAATTTAGCAGGCAGGCTTGAAATTGCCTCTGCTAATTATCATACAATGTTTGGAAAGTCGATCCGAAGTGATCGATGCGCAGCGATAAAGAACAACTTGAGAGGTTAGCGATCGTAACATAACTAACATTGGCTGCTCCAACGCCGAGTAAGAAGGTCATGCAATGCACGATAATTGTTAAACGGTTAACATAGAATGAATAATACATATATTACTTGCTGGGTCTGCTTGTCGAGGTTTTTGATATTTTTGATATTTTCCGTTTTTCTGAGTCGGCGGCAAACGACATCAACAAATGCACTACTGAGCTACTGAATACACTTTCGGAATTTGTGTGCATATTTGCATAGCTCTATGTTAGTTGCGATGGCAAAATTGTTGGCTAGTATCATAAAACTTAAAACTTCAAAGAGTATTTATGACCATCAACTGAAAACTGAAATTTGGCTGTGTGTGTTCATATATGCATATGCTGCACTTTATACTTTCC
This sequence comes from Scaptomyza polygonia, assembly GCA_035044585.1. NCBI lineage: Eukaryota > Metazoa > Arthropoda > Insecta > Diptera > Drosophilidae > Scaptomyza > Scaptomyza polygonia. Next base: position 124,709 of record JAWNNU010001760.1, read on the forward strand.
ATATAACAGCCATCCAATCAAATATCTTACTTAAACCTGTTTTAAAACTATTTTGTTGTTAAAACAGCTACTTTTTACATAGTCTTGACATTTATCACATCAGATATCACAATCTAGAAATAATACAAAGTAAATAAGAATAAAACATATAAGAACGGCTTCATGTATATTAGAATCCTATAGCGAAAATTAGTTTTGAGAACAAGAGCGAACACGTTTGTATGAGAAATAGAAATAATAGTTATAAGAAAAAATGAGCCTTAATATAAAGGTATCTAGAACAATGAGGTGATGTTATTAAATTTAATATAGTATCATTTAATGTTAAGATACTCATAAATCAAAACTGAAGCCAGTTTAATACACTTCTTTGTTAAAGACGACAATGAATGTGAAAACAAATAATAAAATCATAACCGTCCATCAATTAATGGAAATTAGCTACGAAATATTCTTAGTTTTAGTAGTAAGTTGGAAAACTCCGAAATCGAGTCTCATCATTAAAAAGTGTAATGTTTAACATAAAAGTAGTTGAATGAAACATTAATAAATTACTGAACCTTCTGTGGAAAAGGTATGTAGGTTGACAATTAAAATACACTAAAGCTATCAGTTATAAAGAGAAAAAATGCAAATCCGAACTATTTCCCTGTTAAGTTATAGGTGGCATTTAATAGACAATAATACAATCTATCTTGTTTTTAGCGTAAAACATAGTCAAGTTAGCTAAATACATAACATGAAAAACTTAAAAGTCAAAAGAATACTTATTTGAAGAAAACAATTCAACATAACACAAGTTAAGATGAGGTTTCAGACAACATCAAAAGGATACTGTAAAGTAGTTATTTTGCCGGGGTACAGATCTCAGTCTGTCCACGGCCCACGTCAAAAGATATTTATATTCAATATCAAGGAACGCTCGCGAAGTGGAGGTAAGCATCGCGATGTTCGACCCGGTGTCTTAAGACAAGTACAGCAAACGAGCGCCTCAGCGGTTAGGAGTCATACAAGGTCAACCTTTGTACTGTCGCCTCCAGCCGCGCAAACCGCGCAGTCACTTTGTTAAACGCCGACCACCGATTTCTTTAGCGCATTAACCCTCTGCCCAGCATCAGTAACTCCCAAGCAAAACGCGCATGTCTTTCTCTTAAACCTTACTTTCCATTTATTTTCTATAATATCCTCTTGCGCTTCTTGCGTCTTTTCTTCTATATCCTACTTGTCTAACTTCTCACGCCGTTAAACTTCCGCGATCGCGTCTTTACTCTTGCGCATCCTCTTTCCAACTATCTTGCTGGTCTCGCCCTGTAGGTCAGCGCGCTTCTTGTACTCTGGTTCGCGACAATTTTGTCGCGTGCCGCGAACGTGCGGCCGATCGTCACTCTTTTGTCGCCGGCTTCGCTGCCCGGCTCTCTTGCTGTGCTCTGACGTACGGCTGAACTTGTGTTTGTTCTTCTCTTCCGTTCGAGTTTATATTACTAGCTTATACATATTTTGCCAACAGCTCTATATCTATTCATTTCATTATAATTCTCGTGACTTATATAGTGATACCCAATGATAGGTAAACAGTATTTATAATGATTAAACAATAAGTAATGATTAAATAATAAGTATGTAAGTAATGACTAAATGATAAGTATGTAAGTAATAAAGTTTCGTACGTATTTCATGGTACGTATTTAGTATTAGGTAGTAATTCTTTATAATTTCGTTTCATAAGTATTTCTAATCTTAAGTCTATATGTGTAGGAGGCTCCCGCCGGGCCTACTTCACACCCCCCCCTTTCTTCGTGACTGTGACCCTCCCGTCCGGGTGTATGGTCACAGAGTAAACTACTTCTCCTACCGTCACCCTAAGCCGGTCTCTCGTATTTCGTCTGCTATGTGATCGCATTTCCCGTTTTATTTCGTCGATGGCTCTCTTGGTCACAATGCTTGTGTCTGGGTGACACGTCCAATTCCTTGGGACCTCGGGTGATGCTCCTGTGTCCTCGTCGGGATTGGCCGGGGTATGGTTCTCCTCCGGCCTCATGGTGAGGGGCGTTTGGCGTCGCTCGGCTGCGGCGCTAGTCGACGGTTCGTCGTCGTCGTAGTCCGTTGCCTCCGACCACAGCCCTGAGGCCCATACTCTGCGTACGTTCGACTGTCGTGGTATCTCTTTCGCTATTTCCTCTATTTCCTCTAGTTTTAGTACTGTTTCTTTGCTCATTTCTGTTGGGAGAAACTTAATTGTGGTTATTACGGAATCATTATTGAAATTTTGGTTGTATGTTTTGAAACGTTGTGGGTTAGTATAAGAGGTTTGCTGGTTTATTTTTTTGAAGTTTTCCTCTGGTTACGCTTCTTCCTGACTCGTTTTGTCCTCTTCTCCCTCTTGCTGGAAAGGTTTTAGCTGTGATACGCTCGCAATTCTGCTTTTCCGATCCCCGTCTTTTGTCAGCCGTACTACATTTTGTGAGACGAATTTCTTCACCCTGTATGGCCCCTCGTACTTCGGTGCTAACTTGGCTGCGAATCCGTCGCTGGCCTTCGAGAGTTGGTGCGTCCTCAACAAGACAAGCTCGTTGATCGTCGGTCTCCATTCCCTTCGTCGCAGGTTGTAATTTCTCCCTTGATCCGTTGAAGCTCGCTGCTGGTTGCTTCGCGCTATGTCGAACACCTCCTTTAGCCTATTTGCCCTTTGTTCCGGCGTTTGTGGTGTGCTTCCTGTACCTGGCGTTTTCTCCTCGTACAACGTTGCTGGCAAGCGAGGTTCCCTTCCCTGCATCAAGAATGCTGGGGAAAATCCTGTTGAATCTGCGATGCTCGAGTTGACGGCTAGCGATATTTCGGGTATCAGCTGGTCCCACGAACTTTGGTTTCCGGAAATATACTGCGCGATCATCGTCTTTACCGTCCTGTTGGTTCTCTCGGTCGGGTTCTCCTGAGGGCAGTATGGGGCGGTGTGTTCCATCTCTACGCCGAGGGAGTTCAAATACGCTTTGAAAATCCGACTTGTGAACTGCACTCCGTTGTCACAAACAAATCTCTTTGGCACTCCGAACCGACATAAGATCCGTTCGCGAAAAGCCTTCTGCAACGTGGCCGCTGTTGCTCGTCTCAGGGGAACCAATTCCACCCACTTTGTGAATGCGTCGTGAAATACCAATAACATCGTGTTACCTTGTTTTGATCGCGGTAAGGGGCCCACGAAATCTGCGCACAGTATCGCCATTGGCTCTGCCACCTGGCGGGTTAGCATGTGTCCGGCTGGCTTCTTTTGTTCGGTCTTGAACAGTTGGCATTTTTCGCAACATTTGACATACCTGGCTGCATCTCTGAACATCCCAGGCCAGTAGTATCGTTGGGACAACCTCATAGTCGTCTTGCGGACTCCTTGATGCCCGGCCGTCGGCGCGTCGTTTCATTCCAATAACACTCGCTTTCTTTGTTCCTCGCTGACGCATAGCTTCCACGGGATGTAGTCCTCGTCATCCGACGCCATTCCTAGGCATCGTCTAAGCTCTTTCAGGTTTGTGGGTGCCTTAAGATTTTTCATGGCTTCCACCTTTGAGGGGTCCGCCTGGATTCCTTTCTCGCTCACCAGATGCCCCAGGTATACTAGCTTCTTCTGGAAAAACGAACTTTTTTTTTGATTAAGTTTTAGGTTGGCCTCTCTCAGCCGTCGGAATACTTCTCTCAAGTTTGCTATGTGTTGCTCTTTCGTTGCGCTTATCACTATGATGTCGTCTAAATAGGCGAACGCATGGGGCTCCATCTCCGGGCCTATTACCGTATCCAATGCTCTCTGAAAGGTCGCACCGGCCGAATGCAAACCGAATGGCATGACTCGCCATTGAAACAGTCCTCGACCTGGCACTGTGAACGCGGTGTACTCCCTGCTGCTTGCCGCCATTGGGATTTGCCAGTAACCGTGCTTCAAGTCCAGCGTCGAAATGTAACGTGCGTGCCTCAACTTTTCCAGTATGTGATTTATCCTGGGTACAGGGTATGCATCCGGTATAGAGTGTGCGTTGAGCTGCCTGTAGTCCACGCACATCCTCCACTCGTTCGTCTTCTTACGGACGAGCACTATGGGCGCGCTGTGTGGGCTGCGTGACGGCTCGATTGCCCCCGCCTCTATCAGTTCATTTACCTGCTGGTCGATCACGCGTTGCATCGCCGGATTTTTGGGGTAGTACCCCTGCTTGACCGGCTTGTCATCCCTCATGATGATCCGATGCTCGGCTACGTTGGATACGCCCTTCAATCCCTCGAAGAGTTGCAACTCTGTCCTTAAAAACTCCTGCGTGGCTGGTTCCAAGTCCGCTGGCCACACTGATTCCTGCGCAGCGTCTTCTTCCGATAATGATCCTGCTTTAGGGTCTCCTTTTTGCGGCGCTTCGGCTCCTGCACTTTCCACCTGACCTAGCGATGGCTCTTTGACGACTGTAACTGCATCTCGGCCGGCCCCTTGCTTGGCTAGCGTGGTATCCTTGCTGCGATGCGTCCCCAGGACAGTCTCTCGCTTCTTGCCTCGGGTGCCGCGTCTCTCTTGCTCCTTTTCCCCTCCTGGCCCTAACTTAGCCGTTTCGATCGCCTTGGCTGGCGCATCGGCGCACTTCAGTATCAGCATCGCCTCACCGCACTGCATAGTCGTCCCCATCTTGCATAGAAAATCCATCCCCAGGATAAGACTGTCTAACATGGATGGCATCACGAGCATGTCCATTGTCACTTCTTTGCTGATCAACTTGACCTTGATTCTCAACAATTTACTAATTGCTACCTTTGATCCATCTGCTAAGTGAGTATTCGCGGTCGCTGCGAATACTTCCCCCTTTGCCTTTATCTGCTCAAAAATTCTTTGGCTCACGAAGCTTCGTGATGCCCCTGTATCAACCGTCGCCTTCGCCACTCGGTCCCCGACCTTCACCATGGCGACTATGCGACTGTTCTCGACTCTAAGAGGACATTCTTATTTCGGGACTGACTCGCGCCGGCGCCCATCCGATCCCGATCCGGATGACGCGGCTGCCCATTTCCCACTCTTCTACCGCAACATGCCAAATCGCTCACGCCTTGAGCACCACACTGTCTACAGAATACCACCTTAGGATTTGGGCATTCCCTGGCAAAGTGTCCGCCTTGTGAGCAGTTGTAGCACACGCGACTCACGACTGCCGACCTAACCTGTTTATGCCCATCATGTTGTTCGAAATTTCATCGCGCCTGTTGACGTGATGACAGATCTATGCTTGCACTTGCTTACACAAACAACGTTTGTTGCAGTTTCTATTGTTTTTGGGCATTAACATCTGTTTGTTTTTTGCGTTCGTTAACCTTTCTTCGCTCTGTGCTTGCATCGGTCAATACATTGGTTTGTGTGTGCGTGCGCTCCCGCCAGATTTTTTCACTTGTTCTTTGTTCCCGTTTGCTTTGCGGGTCAAGCTTAGTTTGATCATTCGTTTTGTGCGTGCGCTCGCGCCAAATTCGCTCTTTGCTCTTTCAAACCCCCGCACCCAGCATATATACAGCTGTTGCCCACAAAGGTACTTAACTTCCTTTGTTACTTGTTTCTATTTGACTCCCTGCGGGCCTAATCTTCCTCATCCTTTGTAGCTCGTATCTTCTGGTGAACGGAACGATGATTGTTTTTGTAGGGTTGAGGTTGAGACCAACTTCGCCATCTTGGTCTAACCTATCTGGATTCCATGGAGAACACCAGGAGATCGCTTTCTTTAGAGTCGCTAGAAAACCATCAGATATTCTGTGCCAAAAATTGATTGTAATAATTTAAATTTGTTGTGTCGCGCCAAGTTGTAACTTGTAACATACAGACATACGTTCATATACGTATAATTTAGCTCAATTTCTGGCACCTTGTGCATTTAATTTTGTGCTTCTGCAAGCACTTGTTCCTAAACCAGTTTATAAATTGCCAAAATCCTAAAAGTGCGGCAGGTCAGTTAATGCCATAGCAATAACCACTCATACAAATGAGCTGTATATACATACATGAACACACACATGCAAATGCAAGGCATAGACAAAAATATAAAAAAATCTAAGCAAAGCGCAAAGCAGGTAGCCCGACCAAACCGAACTCACATGTATTCACATACTAATGCATTATGTCCGTTGGTTGGTTGGTTGGTTGCCTACCCCCCGCGCGACCTCTCTATCTACAAACAGCTCACACTGGCTGCGAGCTCGCTCACATATGAACGCATACATATGCACAATCATTGGATCCAGCGGCTCGAGTCTGCCGTTGCCCAACGTTCGCAAGCAAAGCAGGCAAATGAATGACTTGCAGTTTTTGCGCTGCAGACTTTGTCGGCAAAAATTTGCGGCGAGAGACCGCTCATTTCGCTCTTTTTTCTGCCTGGATCTGATATCACTGGTAGTGAATGATAAACTTCGCCGTACTGAGTGAATGCTCTATATTATTTTCTGCTTAGTGCTTGGACATAATATTCTCGACATATTATTCATTCAGTAAAAAAAAAAAAAATGAAAAATAAAACCCTACCCCGCCCTTAATGAGTACAAACACATTTTTAATATCTTTTTATCATAAATAACACTCTGGGAAACAGAATAGTAAAACAATAATCAAGCAGCTTAAAACACTGTAATACTAATTCAGCTTGTGACGAACACGGACTACGCCTCAGAAGCGGCTCTGTCCTAGCTGTGACTCAGCTCATGGCACGGGGATGTCGGGTTCTAGTTTGCTTGCTAAGTAGCGTAGGCGTCACTAAAGTTTAGACAGAGCGAGAAAAAGTACCAGTTGACTAGTTGGTTACAATGGTGTAATAGCGTGGTGTTCTAGGCTAATGAGTCAGCACAGCAGTAGTTGGTCTCGGGTCCCCACCCCAAAATTAACGAAACTTAGTTATAATTCATGTTTATATTAAGTTCAGTAATAATTCATATTATTAATTTCTGTTGGGTTGTTTTTGTTCATCTTGCTTATCTCTTCAAATAAGGAATTTAGCCTAATACTATAAAATATTTATTTTATACAATTTGAAAATTTACTTATATTTAAGTTACTCCCCGTCAACACCTAAACAAAATTTTGACTTATCTCTCACAACGTTAGGGCAGGCAATAAGACAACAAAAAAAAAATAGCCCCAACACAAATTTACCTTGGGCATCTTCCCTTAAGGTTTCGGCTAGGCCGTACTCACAATACTTTTGGTGTTTCCAGCGTAGTCAGCAGGCCTGTTGACGACGATAGATGAGCTTTCTGCTGTTTCAAGAATAGTAAAAGGTTATAGTTATTGTTCTCCGTTGTCTCATCCACATTATCTATATTGAAGGTAATCAAATAATAAGTATGTGTTGACTCGGGGGGTATCACAATTATATCAAAAACGAAATACTTCTTTCTTATACTTTACTTAAGCGTGATACTTAGGGATAGTTGCTGGGGTATGTATAACCAAATCTATGAGCCGTCTGGAATCAAGCCTAAGTCCGATAAGGCAGGGCCAGCATGCTAGTCTCGCCAATTAAGTTAACGGGCGTGAACACTCGTGCTCTGCTGCTTGCGACCAGGTCGCTCCGTCCTCGACGAGTATTGCTACTCCTAGCCGCTAATGCACTATGTTAAGTGCGAAATGATGAGGCAACGCGGCCCATCCTAAAGGTTGCAGGCGTAGACTGCTACCAGGCCGTCGTTATATCTTCCCTGGCGGGCTGCACGAGTCAGTGGCGGCTTACAACTTCTTGAATTGGGAGCGGGGGGCTTGTAAGCAAAGCGTGCCGTCTCAAAAGAAGATGTTTATAAGTCCATGATTATTACGACGTGCTCGATAATATCCAAAACCAATTCCTAATGTTTGGCCTGAAGTGGCGTAGAGGCGATTCTCGACCGATGGCCGTTTAATTGTCCGCAATTTTAAGATTAAATTTTAGCTAGGACACGTGTAAGTAGTTTTAAATTCGGGCTGGTTTTGGCAGCGACACGTCTACCCTCAGCACAGTATTTTTCCAAAGTAAGGTCAAAGCTTTCAAGAGCGTGAAAGCCTAGCACACAAGTGGAAGAAAAAGTTTTTTTTTTGACATCTGTCACCAACAGTGGCCTATCAGCTGATCGATCTAAGCTTTAAGCTTGAGTTAAAGCTTGAGCAACAACAGTGTCCGGCAATATCAAATTTTATCTAAGCTTTACACCCACATAAGCAACGGCGGCGTCTGAATTATTATTATTATATTATTATTATATTATACTATTGTAAAACCTCACACCCTCACAAGCTAACTGTATTCATTTTCCATATTTGAGAAGTTGATTTGATAAATGAGTTTGATGAAACAATTATAGCCAAATATAACAAATAGTTTGACGAATATCTTAATTGTAAAAAGTGTCATTAAACCACATAAACATTGGACGATAATCTTATAGTGTGCAGATGGACATTATGTGTCAAGGATAATCTAATCAAGTATTGTCTAATACTGCAATGAAAAAGTTAAGAAGATTATTAATTCAGCCTAAAAGAGTACCTTACAAGTTAAATGAATCAAAATAAATTATAAATGACTATCTCATAGAATCAAATATATACGTATTAAAAAAAAAAATCTCAACAACCGATGAAGTATGAATACTAATATCTAAATTACTTTATTTTATACCAGTTAAACGAACGTCTTCAACCTTTTTAAATAGTAAAATACATAAAAGCTTTCTTAGATATTCATATACTGAGTATTTGAACTAAAGCTTAAAAGATTGATTTGATAAAGCTATTAACAAAGCCTTAAGAAAACATGGTGTGGTATATGTGATGAACTGATGGCTTCTATTCAAAGAGAGCGAAGCCCATATCGTCATCTTCAGACTCAGACTCCTCTTTCTTTTCGTCTTTCGTTATCTCCTTTTTGTCACCACCATATACATCAATCATCTAAAAATAAACCTAATGCAAAGAACTATATAAAATTATCATTATAACAAAATAAACCAATTAAAAAAATAATCATTAGCTTGTTAAAATTGTATTATAATTAACCGCATACAATTTTCCTAGCAACTGCGGTTGTTGTTATTGCAGTTTTTTAAAATAATGCGACCGGCTTTAAGAAAACTGTCTCTTATATACTTATTAGTAGCTAAGAAACCTGCTCACTCTTGACCTTTGTTCTTTACTGAGTGGCAGATTTTCATAGCAATGCGACCGGCTCTATGATTGTACTTTATCATTAATTATGACCTGCTTGCAGGAGTGTAATTATTGCTAGCTTAGAAATTTGCGTATGTAGATCAAACCAGCTCTCTCTTTTCTACTAATATGGAAGCCGACTAATGTTCATTACAAGGAGTCTGATAAAGTAAAGTAAAGTAAAGGACCACCCCCTTTTACCAACGCAGGTAAAACATTCGCACAGTCTCTCTTATCTCCTTATTAAAAGCTAAATATGCACACACTTGTTTTATACACTTTCTAATTTTAATTTTTAAGAATCAATAGTCTTGTTTAGAACCTTTGAATTGATCTTGCTGTTGTGTAAGGAAATTCTCATCCCTTGCTCATATAACCCTCACGAATGTTGTTGGGCGTGTTGTTGTTGTTGTTGTTCATAACAATGAAGGCTTATGACCTGTATCCAGGTACGCAAGGCAACGCACGTCAAACAGGTGCGCACTTGACTCTAACACTTGTCTCCACTAGCACTTCCCCTCCTTTTACTAATGCACTTAAACCATGCGCATACTCTCTGTCTTAGTTATAAATACAAATGAAATTTGCAAATACAAATGATAGTTAAGAAATATGCGCACACTTGCTTCGAAAACTTTTTCCTTCTAACACGTTCTCTCCCTAACACTTTCCATCTAACACTTGCCTCTCTAACACTTTCTAATCTTAATATACAAGTATCAATACTCTTGTTTAGAACCTATGTATTGATCTTGCTGCTGCTGCGAAAGAAAATTCCCATCCTTTGTTCACATAACCCTCACGAAAGTTGTTTTTGGTATTGCAGTTGACCATAATGCGAGCGGCTCTATAATTTTACTTGCCCTTGTTTATGATCTGCCTGCAGGGGTGCAAAGCAGCGCCGTCAAACCGGCGCTCTTTTGACTCCTATCTAATATTTGCTAGCTAAAAAATGTGCGCACGCACATTAAACAGGCGCCCACTTGACGTCTCTATCACTTTCTCCTTTGTACATTGATTCGCACTGATGGTGTTATAAACAACAAGTAGGCCGACTAATGTACTTGACCTTTGATCTTGACCTACTTCTAGGTGGTGATCCTGGACATCCTGGGTTCTTATCTTGCTACCTGTCAAAAAGGTTCACTCTAATGGAATAAGGGTCATGCTAATTGATTAAAGTCATAAATCATAAGATCCTTATCTGATCCAGAGCCGGCAATTCCCTACTACTGATAGAGATGATGCTTTGGAATATTGATTGCAGCTTCCCAAAGATCATCAACTTGGGAAGAGCGAGGAGGAATAAAACGCCAGTCAATGCTATTTGATAAGCAGAATCAGTGTACTGCATCCTGATGAGATTCGCTTAAGAGAAGTTTTTTCAAATCCAACAGCTCATTTCTGGCTCCAACGAAGTTTGTAGCGTTGTCTGACCAAAGTTGACTTGGCTTACCACGAAGAGATATAAATCGCTTCAGTGCGTCGAGCAAAAATGGTGTTGACAAATCCTTCGAGGTATACCGCCTTGGTCTTAAAGCAAATAAATACGCTGATGTATGCCTTTATAGGAGGTCTCGTACGAACTCCCGATGTGTAGAAGACAGGTCGCCAGTAATCCACTCCGGTAACTAGCCTCGAGATCCTCTGCACCGCTCCTTGGGAAGGTTTGCCATGACATGTGTTAAGAGCTGGAGCTTTGCCCGAAAGCATCTAATGCATTTGTTGATAACTTTAGCTACAAGAGCCTAATGTAGGCCAGTAGTGCCCGTGGTCCAGAATGCAGGTTGCGTTCATAAAAATGCACAATAATAAAGACCGTAACTGGATGTTCTCTAGGCAATTTAATTGGATGGCGAGAATCGAAAGACAAATTTGAGTTTTTTAGACGACCGCATACACGCCTAAGTCCAAATAATGCACTACACTATGAGTCCACGAAAAAGCAATGGAAGAGTCTGACTAGCAGTTAAAGGAACAATTAAATAGTCTGGATTGGGGAATTTCAGACTATAGCTGAGAAACCAATCTGGCACCAGACAGTTCTAACTTCAGCAGGGAAAGTGTCTTCAGAGGCGTGACACGGTACTTCAAAAAAAGTAGATTGTTCGAAGGTTGTTGACCCTTTGATACGACATTAATGCAAGCTCCATACGCTTCGATGCTGGCATCACAAAATCCATGAACCTCTATAGGAGAATACTTGGGATATACGCAACGAGGAAACGAGAGACGTGGAAAATTGATGAAGCCATTTATATATCCATCCAAGCTGTTCTGAGATCAAGCGGCAAGCTTGATATGGCCATGGCCGTCTGTCCGTCCGTCTGTATGAAATCGTAGATCTCAGAGACAACAAGAGCTAGAGACTTCAGGCTTGGAATATAAGTTCTCCTATACCATAAGCAGAAAAAGTTTGTTTCAAATTATCGATAACTATTCTGGTTTCCGATATACAAATGAAATCGATTAAAAATGGTCGTTGAAAAAATGGGTAGCGATAGAACTTATGTCAAAATTTCTTCCAAAGCGGTTTAAAAACACCGTAGATATCGTAAAGTTAAGTCAGTTTTTAGTTATGTTTAAATTGATCATTATTTGAAGCATAGAGTAAAATATATATTGAAAGTGCACAGTCCCCGACTAACACTCAATCAGTGCAGACGGCTTTCGCGACTAGTTTCTTTCACCTTTATTTACTTCGTTTGGTTGCGCACCGCTTGTTATTTAACCATCTATTTACAACATAGAAATCGCGCGAACTTTGGAGTTTAACTCTTCAACCATGGCCCCAGGGCCACCTATTGGCGATGCAAATCGCTACTCCCTACTAGGAGATAGCCCAAAAACAAAAAAAAAAGACAATACCAGAAAGTTCCATTCGATTTTCCCGAGCTACCGGCAGTTGCTTCACAAAATCCAAAATACCTCACTTTAGCGTCAACCGAAGAAAAATCTATTACGGAATTCTCGTGCTTTGCAGTGCACCGGGCAATCAATTTAATCAGCAAAGACGTAATATCAATCTCAACTCTCCGAGATGGCAACCTCTTATTAGTTGTAAAAGACGCCGTCGTCGCAGACAAATTCCTTAAGACCAAACAACTGATGAGCATTTGCAAAGTTTCTTGCAAGTTACACGAATCACTCAATTCCGTTAAAGGTACTATTTACGCACCATACCTAAACAGCATCCCGGACGACGAAATCGTGGCCGAACTTAAATCGCAAGATGTAACCTCAATTTATAAATTTAATAAAATTACAGACGGCGTATTAAAACCAACCGGTGTCATTTTGGTTACTTTCAATCTGTACACACTGACATCAAAAATTAATGTGTCTTGGAATACAGTCAAAGTAAGAGAATATATTCCAAACCCAATGCGGTGCAAAACGTGCCAATTATTGGGCCATACGGCCAAACATTGCAAAAATCAGCAGATCTGCGCAACATGTAACCTTCCCCCCCATTCCCCTGAGAAATGCTCTAGAACCCAATGTGCGAACTGCGGTGAAGAGCACGCGACTTCATCTCCCTCATGCAAAAAATTCGAAGAGCAAAAAGAAATATTAAAAATTAAAACCAGAAAGAAGTGTAGTATGCGCGAAGCGCAAATTAAATACAAACAACAATCACAGACTAATTCTATTTTCAGCTACTCAGCAATAACTGTAAAAAATGTACAATCCAAAACAAATGAAACACCAAAAGAAGACAAAAACTACTCCACTAGCTTTCCGCAAAAAAGCTCCCAACCCTCACCTATCTCCTTGCCTTCACCTTCTACGCGAGCTTCGTCTCCTCCTACTTCTTCAACGCGCGCTTTGAATAAGCCGCGAGCCACCTGCAATGCTCCCGATGCCTTATCACCAAATATCCAAACCACAACAAAGAGCACACACTCAATCATTTCTACACCGCACTCTCTTAACACTGCCTCTCTTTCAGATTATTATTTAGCTAAACAAACATACAAAAACAAAAAACACACAAGCCCAGTCATCTCATCAGACGAGTCAATGGACGAAGCTAATTGATAATTAGCTTCTCCCATTTTCGTCTTGTACATCTATGACTTATAAAACTAATACACTTATGTCTATTAAAATACTTCAGTGGAACCTTAATGGTTTCACAAACAATTACCTCGAACTTACTATCCTCATTAAAAATATGAAACCAGATGTCATATGTGTTCACAATAGCCTTTAATAAACTTAATGAAATCATTCTAAGACACAAAAACATCCAACTGTCTCTCTACGCAGACGATGCAATTATTTATACAAAAATTAAAAATCAAAAAACAGTTGAAAATACTTTTAAAAAAATTTTAGATGATATAAAAGACTGGGTAGCCATGTCGGGTGCATCACTAGAGTTAAGCAAATGCAAAGTCTTACACATTTGCAAAAAAAAAAAACTGTCCGCCATTTAATCTTACATTAAACAACACTTGTATAAATAACGTAGACTCATTAAAAATTTTAGGCATAACTTTTGACAAAATGTATAACTTTAAGCAACACTGTACACAATTAAAAAAAAGTTTAGAGTCTAGAGTTCAAATTATAAAGTTTCTAAGCTCCAAATTTGCATTTGCTCATACAAACACCCTTGTAAATATAACCAGAGCTTTAATCCTCGCTAAACTCGACTATGGCCTTCCAATTTTCGGATGGAGATCAACATCTAACATTAAACTACTCCAGGCACCATACAACCTTGCTGTTCGTCGCTGTATTCATGCGTTCCCGACGTCCCCTACCAAATGCGTCTTGACGGAGGCTGGACTCCTCTCGGTTATGCAAAGGCTCCTGGCATCAACAAGAAAACTTATCCACAAACTCTGCAATGTATCCAATTCTAAGGTAAATCACATCTTCACCAAAGCATTGACCGCCAAGAGAAAATACAGGATTTTATCAACCACTAGACGCTGCGCGACGCTATGGAAAGATCTAAACATTCCAATACAGGCTCGCATCACCCGAAACCTTTCTTGTCCGCCATGGCTGTTACAAGAACACTGCTTTAAGCTCAATCTCCACGAGTACAAAAAGCAAACAACCAACACTAACACCTTTAAACAACTTTTTGTAGAAGAAGCAACAAAGCTCAAAAATTGCAAATTTCTTTATACAGACGCTTCAAAAAACAACAACTGCGTCGGTTTCGCCGTGGTCAACAATAATGATAACATCCTCTCCGCGGGTGTCCTTCCGGATTATTGCTCCGTTTTTACAGCAGAAGCGATTGGCGTTCTAAAAGCATGCCAAATCGCGCAAGACAACAGAGGAAAGTACACCATATGCACCGACAGCCTATCAACCCTGGAAGCAGTAAAAAATACAAACTTTCGTAACAATGTCATCTCCGAAATCCGTAACATTTGCATCCGACACCCTCGTAAGATTTCATTCCTTTGGGTTCCCAGCCACCAAGGTATAACCGGAAACGAACTAGCGGATAAAGCCGCAAGCTATGCCACCAGGGCTCCGCTAATTTCATACCCCTTGCCCCATGGCAAGGACCTCCAAAGAATCCTGTCAAACTTAAGCAAAGAAGATCAAGTCAACGACTGGGCGGCTGTCACACATCGCTATAAAAATTTCAATCCAAACGGAACCGCACCAAACTTTCCACCGAACATGGAAAACCACAAAATCTCATTATTCATTCGTCTTCGCATTGGACATACACAACTAACACACGAACACCTTCTGTGTAATAAACAAAAACCACCATGTAGTTGCGGCTCCGTGACCACAGTGGACCACCTACTCGACGAATGCCAGAATCTAGCGAGGATTAGAGCCTCCCTCTTCTCTAATAATATAAAGCCCTCCTCTTTACTTGCCACACCATCCATTGTAAATATAAACACTATATATAAATATCTTACTCTTTGTAAAAACCACAACACCCTCTAGAAGCACTTTTCAATAATGAACAGTAGAGTCGTAGGCCTAAGCTGCTAGCACTATAAACTATATATTTAGCTATAATATTACATATTGTAATCTAAATCTAATAATAATAATATATTGAAACTGAGTTTAGGGAATCTTCTACTCGGGCTCTCCTGACTAGAGCCTTCTTACTTGTTTTTTGTATGCCTACCTGCTTATCGCTTTTGCCGCTAGCCGTAGAGCAGCAAAGCACTAGTCTGTATACCCTTGTTACATATAAACATATATACGTATATATGTTGTGTTTGCAGTTTTGGTGGACTTGGGCATTGACATGATTTTTGTTATTTTATTCGACTACATGTGCATATTTAATTGTATGCGTAACATTTGCATTGGCTTTCATTGATCTGCCTCGATCATTATGAATGAGGACAAGAAAAGATGCAATTATAACTAAATATATGGCTTAATTCAATTTCATGATCAATATCATACAATTCATATGCATTCTCACATTTAGCTGAAGATACTTGGTTGGCATGGGGCACTGATATGCAAGTGCAAGTGGTTTGTGGGGTAGGACAGGTATCAACAGGTCACAAAACACTTAAGGCAGGCAAGCTGGCATTCATATCCAAGAACAATGTTATTTGCAAAAAAAAAAAAACAAGCTTCTACAAACACTTGTCCCACAAAACTCTTGTTCTTCCCTCATTAATGCGCTTGAGTAAAAAAAATCAAGATTTCGTCTTCCAAGGCAGTTAAATATAAATTTTGCTGCTGCTGATCATACATACTCTTCCAAATTTGTAGTCTATTCAGTAGTGCATTTGTCGATGTCGGTTGCCGCCGACACACAAGAAGGAAAAATATCAAAAATAACAAAAAACTCGGCAAACAGGCCCAGCAAAAAATAAATGTATCAAACGCACTTGCATACAAATACTAACAAATTTTTGCCGTTCTTGGTTGTCGTACGATATATTCGTTTACTTATACCAACAAGAATTCATATATTTTATATTATAAGAATTCTTGTATATTTTATTTATTTATTTATTGTCAGCTATGAGTAGCTGACATGAAAATAAAATTAATTTAAAATAATTATAATAAAAATAATTAAGTTTAAAGTAAAATTTAAAATCATATGTTGTTCTGAAAGTAAATTAACGTTGAAATAATTATAAAGTTAACGTTAAAGCTCTGGGAAATTCAACAAGAAAATAAGTGGCCCAACATTTGTTGCGTGGATTGGGAAAAACCCAGAAAAACCCAATCAGACCAATGGTAGATTAGTGATTAGTGGTTACGATTAGATAAGGCAGAAAGGATAGATCGTTTTAGTACTGGAGTCAAGGTCTCCAGAGAGACAAGTCAGAACATAATACACGAAATGGTTCATGAATTAAATAGTTGCTCGAGCAACGATCGAGGCTAAGGGGTAAAAAGTTACGTGTGGATCTAATGGGAACATTTAATTTTATTCGACTTAGAAGAACTGATGTGCCGATTTCACCATTAAGTAGATTAGTGATAAATACTACACCATGCATAATTCTACGGTTCAACAGGGAAGGAAGATTAATTAAAAGAAGTCTACTTGGAAAGGGGGGTAGGTCAATTCCAGGAACCCAGTTAAAACATCTAAGCGCAAACAGAAGAAATTTCCTCTGCACAGACTCAATTCTATCCTGATGAATCCCGTATTGCGGGGACCACACACAAGATCCATACTCCAGGATGGGACGTACCAATGATGTATATAGCGTTTTAGTGGTGTAGGGATCATCAAACTCTTTTGACCACCGCTTGATGAAGCCAAGAACGTTTATAGCCTTATTGACCATCGACGATATGTGACAATCAAATTTTAATTTGCTATCAAGAATGATTCCTAAATCTTTAATTTCAAAAACGCGGACAAGTGGTGAAGCATCAAGCCAGTAGTGAGCAGTATTTGGGGTACCTCTACAAAAAGTCATGATTTTACATTTTGAACAATTTAAATTAAGTAAGTTTTAACGGCACCAAGCCGAAAGTGCACCCAAGTCCGACTTTAGTAAGTTACAAAGAGAATCATCATTATAGGTGAAACAAAGCTTTACATCATCAGCAAACATAAATACACGAGAATTAGTAATAACAGCAGGAAGATCGTTAATAAAGAGATTAAATAGCAATGGTCCTAGGTGACTCCCCTGAGGGACACCAGAGGTATCAAAAATAGATTTTGATACAGAAGATTTAAAAACCACTTTTTGTGTTCGGCCACACAAGTACTCAGAAAGCCACGACAAGAGTGTTCGCGCCATTATATCAAATATTAATTGTTCGCGCCAAACTATTGAACATTATTGTTGGCGAACACTAGTGCAAATTTAGTATTTTTATGAATCAGTGCAAAACGTACTAAATGTACAAAAATGAATTGTTATCGATATTGAAGAAAAGATCGATTCTTTAGTTATTAGAAAAAGGCTTGGAGGAACGAGCAGCGCTGATCGGCATGTTTGAGCCAAATAAATTAAATTATTAAATTTAAACCTACAAGCGTGTTTATTACCTCCGGCCCGAACATTGGCGCCCGAGCAGGGACCCTTGGAAAAGGTTCAAAGCTGTATGGAGCTCATCACTGGAGCTCAACAAATTAATTGCTTATAGTACACCAAGACGCATTAAGCCGGCTTGTATCGAATTGTGAGTCAAACTGCTTTATTGAATTTAATATTTCTTGCAGGCATGTTGATTTCAAATTCGATGAGAGTGTTTTACATAAAAATAAAGAAAAACATCAGTCCCAAATAATAGTCCAAAGTGCATTGTGGTTAGAATTGAGTGAAGTTGAACCACGTTTAATTGGAAGTGCTGCACATACATACTTACGTGCAATTTTCGACACCAAACGCCAATTGTGCAAGTGGTGCCTACAATTTAAGGCGCGTACATTCTGGTTGGGTGCATGTGTGTGTAGCTAAATGACGGCAGACTGAATTATCGACTTTTAGTTGACCTTGATTTGTCTTCTTTGTGCAAGTGTTTCTGAAACAGTGATTGGAACAAACCGCTATAATTGAAAGAGCGGATTGAGTAAATGTGCATTGGGCACGAAAGATAAGCGACAAAGAAGATAAATAAATAAAGAGAGCAGCAAATTAACTTCTTTGCTCTTGGAGTGAGATTGTACTCATTTATGTACAGTTGTGAGCAAATTAAATTTATTATTAAAACTGCGTGTTAATAGGAGTTGGGCATTGTGACATGGCTCCAAAAAAGAGTAAAGCAGATGAGACGTTGACTGCGCGTCATGGTTTAATAAATTCCTTTACGCGCAACAAACTATACATTTTAAAAAACAGTGCATCAATGACAGCAGCTGAGTTAGAGGCGCGATTGAGTTTAATTGAGTCGAATTATAGTCAGTTTTGCACTATTCAAGAGCGGGTCGAACAGGATTTCAACGAATTGACAGAAGATGATACTCGACAAGAAATAGAAGAACTATATTGCGAAAGAAAGGCGAAAATATTGAGCGTGCTAGGGCAAGGGAGCCGCCGTCATAGTCCAAATGATACTCTTAATACTTCACAGCCCGTACGTTCGCCAAAACTTCCAGTTATGAAGTTACCGGAGTTTTCAGGCAAATTTACTGAATGGACTAGCTGGTTCAACACGTTTATTACACTCGTTGGCTCAGACCCCGATCTAGATGACTTGTGTAAGTTTATTCATTTAAAATCAGCACTGGGAGTTGTCCCTCGTAGTACAATTGATTGTTTGGAGTTGTCTGACGTGAACTACAAGAGAGCTTTACGACTGTTGCAAGAGCGATATGAGAATAAGGCAATCATTGTGCAGTCACATATAAATGAGTTGTTTAATTTAAGGCGTCTTAAACATGCCGATGCTGAGGCGTTGCGTACACTCGTGGACAGCGTAAATTCTCAACTTGTAGCACTCAAGTCGTTAAGCACCGAACAAGAAATTCTTGAAGCAATAGTTTTTCATTTGATTCGTAACAAACTAGATGAAGAAACAATGGACAAGTGGGATAATGAATGGGACAGTTCGAAATTTCCTTCGTGGCCTTTACTTTCACAATTTATAGTAAATCGAGGCTTAAACTTATCCAATCGTGAGGTGCGTCGTACAGTATCAAAACCAAGTAATAAGGGTGACGTTAGAAAGGCTAGTTTAGCAGCCACGGTGGACAACAGTGCGCAAAACTCATGTTATATCTGCGCTGGCACGCATGGGTTGAAGGTTTGCTTAAAATTTAAGCAGTTAACGCCAGTTCAACGTTACCAAGAGATTAAAAGGCATGGACTGTGCTTGATATGCTTTAGCAAGCGTCATAGCACTAGGAGCTGTACGGGTCAGCAATGTAGCTTTTGCAACAAGCCGCACCACGACATGCTCCACCGTGATTCTGCAAATGAGTCAAGTGAGTTTGATTCTAAGGCTCATAAGTATTAAGGCAGAACCAAGTTCAGTGCGTAGTGCGCTGCTATCACGGTCAGCGACGAGCTACTTAGCAACCGCTGTAGTGTTGGTCATGGGCAAGGACGGCATTTATAGAAATTGCAGATGTGTACTAGATTCAGGCAGTCAACTTAACTTTATGACTTCAAGGTTAGCATCCTCACTTGAGCTCAATATGCATGTATCAAAAATGCGCCTTAGTGGCATAGGAAATGCAGAGTCCCAGATACATGGCGAAGTGAATGCCACTATTAAATCTAAAGTTACACAATTCTCTGTAATTGATCACTTCAGTGTGTTAACGGAAATCACTCAATACAATCCCGGAAGCTCAGGGCTGAGCTCAAACTGGCAGCCGCCCAAAGGGGTCAGACTAGCAGACCCTTATTTCGACTCAGCAAACAAAATTGATATGCTTTTAGGAGTCGCACTCTTTTTTAAATTAATAGTAGCTGGCCAAATAAAAGGTATTAATATGCCAACTCTACAGAAGTCGCTTTTAGGTTGGGTAGTTGTAGGCGAATTCGCTTCTACTTCTAACGTAGCTTTGTTAAGTACTGAAGTAGAGCAGAAAGAGCCTGACCAATTGCAAGAGCTAGTGCAGAAATTTTGGAGATGCGAAGAAGTGTTGCACGCAACCCAGAACTACTCAGAAGAAGATAAAGAAACTGAGCTTAGATTTCTTTCCAGCATCAGTCATACGGAGTCGGGACATTTGATGGTGGCGCTACCCTTTAAAGACTCAACTAAAGAGTTGGGGAACACTTATAGAATAGCGCTAACTAGATTTCTGAACTTAGAGAAGAAGTTGAGTCGTAATCGAGATCTTAGAGAACAATACATTGAATTTATCAATGAATATAAAGACTTAGGACATCTAGAAGTAGTAGAAACTGCAAAAGTTGCAAACATAAAGTATTTCCTGCCCCATCACCCTGTGATTCGGCCGGAGAGCTCAACGACCAAATTGAGAGTCGTCTTCGATGCGTCTTGCAAATCCAGCAACGACATTTCGCTCAATGACATTATGTTGGTGGGCCCCACATTACAGCCAGAATTATTTGAGACATTGACCAAATTCAGATTCTTCAAATACGCCTTAACAGCGGATATAGCGAAAATGTACCGGCAGGTTTTGGTAATCGAACCCCATTGCGACCACCAGTGTATTCTGTGGAGACAGAGCCAAGATATGCCTATCCAAGTGTTGCGTCTCAAAACTGTCACTTATGGGACCAACTCTGCGCCATACCTTGCAGTACGTTCCCTTTTGTATCTGGCAGAAAAATACGGCGACCAGTACCCATTAGCAACAGAAGCTGTTAGGCGAAGTTTTTACATGGATGACATGTTGTGCGGGGCGGATTCTGTGGTGGAGTTACAAAGATTAAAGCAAGAAGTGACAGAGCTGTTGCAACTGGGCAGATTTGAGCTACATAAATGGCGCAGCAACTATCAGGGTAATTTTGGTCATTGTGCTGATCTAGAGCCGTTGAGGCTCAAAACAGAAGATGCCGCAAAAATGCTAGGAATTGTTTGGGATTCTTGTGAAGACAAATTTCACTTTGCCTATAAGATTACCTATGGTCCAACGATAACTAGGCGAACAGTACTTTCGGAATTGTCTCAGATATTCGATCCATTAGGTTTTTTGAGCCCCATACTAATTTTAGGCAAAATATTTGTGCAAGAGCTGTGGTTGCTCAAGCAAGGTTGGGACGAGGAACTAGCGCCCAGTTATGCCGCGCAATGGAAAAAATACAGAGAAGAACTAAGGAATATTGATCAATGCTCTCTGTCCCGGTCAGTAATTCCAATTTCTGCGGATTTAAGTACGTTAGAACTTTACGGGTTTTCAGATGCTTCGATTCGGGCTTACGGCGGAGCAATTTATGCCCGCGTGAGGAATAGCGATGGGCAAGTGACCGTGAGTCTGGTAACGGCCAAATCAAAGGTGGCGCCAGTCAAGGTGTCATCTTTGCCTCGTTTAGAATTGCAGGGAGCACTATTAATGACACAATTAATGACCAGAGTGCGATCCTGCCTGCCGTTAAAGGTCACACAGGTCAAATATTTTACTGACTCAACTATTGTTCTCAATTGGCTATCATCGCATGCTAGCAGATGGACTACGTTTGTCGCCAATCGGGTAGCTCAAATACAAGAACTCTCAAATATACAGGACTGGTATAAGGTAGAGTCGAAATCAAACCCAGCAGACATTGTATCGAGGGGATTATACCCAACTGAACTTAACAAGTCCACATTATGGTGGCAAGGGCCAGAATTTTTAGCAAGCCCAAAAATTAACTTTCCAAAGGAAGGCTGGCAATGTAATAATATTGAACTCCCAGAGCAAAGAAAAAGTAAATTTTCCCTGGTAGCCAGTGGTTGCAGGACAGAAATTGGAGTAGATTTAGTCGCGGAGAGTAAAGTTGCGAACGACTTCTTAAAGTTACAACGACTATTCAGCTATGTTTACCGCTGGCGGAACTCTATCAAGGCGGCTAAATTAGCTAAATCGTGCAGTCTGACTGCAGCAGAAATGGTAGGAGGATTAAGATATGTAGTATTCAATGTACAAAATTCAATGTTGCACGAGGAGTTTATTCAGCTTAGAGACAACAAACGCCTTAAGTCAGCCAAAATACAATGCTTAACTCCCTTTATTCACGAGGAAGATGGGATTCCTATTATAAGAGTAGGTGGTCGGTTAAAGCACTCTGGACTATCGTTTGATATGAGGCATCCCGTTTTGTTGCCAAGTAACCACATAGTAGTGAATGCACTAGTTACATACACTCATCGAAAGAATTTACATGCCGGGGCACAGTCTTTGTGTGCCTTTTTGCGGCAAAAATATTGGATCATTAATTGCAGAAATTTGGCTCGCAAGGTGGTACGCAACTGTGTTAAATGCTTTCACCTGCGTCCAACCTTGGGTAGCCAGCTAATGGGATCATTACCAGCCAATCGTGTGAAAGGAAGAACATATCCCTTCGATCGCGCTGGACTTGACTTCGCTGGACCAATCTGGATGCATTTCAACATCCGAGGAAAACGACCCGTCAAGGTATATTTATGCGTATTCGTGTGCTGTTTGACTAAGGCATGCCATCTGGAGGTCGTCTCAGACTTAAGCGCAAATGCTTTCATTGCGGCTCTCAAGCGATTCTTTGCCAGGCGAGGGCTAAGCTCGGACCTGTATTGCGACAACGCCACTAACTTTGTAGGCGCTTCTCGCGCATTGAACACTAGCTTGGACAGTCTCAACCAGAGTCGGATAGAAGACGAATGCAGCAAAAATGGCGTCCGATTCCATTTTATCCCGCCACGTTCTTCTCACTTTGGAGGGTTATGGGAGAGCGCCGTCAAGGTCGCAAAGCAGCTGTTAGTCAAGAGCACTAACAGCGTTGCGCTCAATTATGAAGACTTACTAACCGCGATCACCCAAGTGGAAGCAGTAATGAATTCAAGGCCGCTTCATCCCTTATCATCGGACCCGAATGATTTGGAAGCTCTCACACCAGGGCATTTTCTAGTGGGTAGGCCATTAAATGCGCTCGCGGAACAGACGGACGAAGATTTAATCAAGCTGTCTCTCACGAACAACTGGAAGCGGATTTTGCTAGTTCACAATTTGTTTTGGCGCCGCTGGTCAGCAGAGTATTTAACACTCCTACAGCAGCGCACCAAGTGGCATGACACTGTTAACAACTTAAAGGTTGGCACCTTAGTCATTATTGCCGAGGACAACTCGCCGCCTGGACAGTGGCTTTTAGGACGAGTAAGCGAGCTGCACCCAGGAACAGATGGCGCTGTAAGAGTAGTGACGCTCAAAACAAAAACAGGGTACCTCAAGCGCAACATCCATAGAATCTGTCCTTTGCCGCTGGACGCCTAAGACAATACTTTTGGAAGCCTTAGAGAGGACCTTCCAAGGCGGGGTGTATGTTCGCGCCATTATATCAAATATTAATTGTTCGCGCCAAACTATTGAACATTATTGTTGGCGAACACTAGTGCAAATTTAGTATTTTTATGAATCAGTGCAAAACGTACTAAATGTACAAAAATGAATTGTTATCGATATTGAAGAAAAGATCGATTCTTTAGTTATAAGAAAAAGGCTTGGAGGAACGAGCAGCGCTGATCGGCATGTTTGAGCCAAATAAATTTAATTATTAAATTTAAACCTACAAGCGTGCTTATTACCTCCGGCCCGAACAAAGAGTTTCGCTGGAAATCCAATAAATTTAATTTTTCGAGCTGCAAAGAATGACTTACAGAATCAAATGCCTTACTAAAATCTGTATAAACGACGTCAGTCTGCATTTTATCCCGAAACCCTTTGACAACAATTGAGGTGAACTCAAGAAGGTTAGTGATCTTCGCCTAACAAAACCGTGTTGATAAGGGGATAAAATTGAACAACATAAGTGCTGCAATTGAAAGTATATAATTTTTTCAAAGACTTTCGGAATGGCAGACAACTTGGTTATACCCCTATAGTTTTTAACGTTGGACTTTTTTTTATGAATAATTTTTATGAAATGGAATAATAAAAGATTCTTTCCATATACCAGGAAACACAGCTGAGTCAACCGATAAGTTAAATAATTTATATAAAGGTTTACAAAGTGAATCCGCACAGTATCTTAGTATACCACCTGGCACTCCATCTGGAACGGGCAAGAAGCCTGGTTTGATACAGTTAAGATCACATAGCAGAAAAGGATAGAAAAGGATAGGAATTATTGCAACTATATGAACTCGATGAGTATACTGATTGAAATACTCCGCAAATAGATCAGCCACTGCTTGATCGGAACTTGCTTTTTTATTATCAAGGTAAACCGAGGATGGCAAGCTTGAAGATTTACGTTTTGAGTTTAAAAATTTATAAAACTGTTTCGGATAGCGGGAAAAGTTTGATCTGCAACGATTGAGATAATTGTTATAACAAAAAGTGTTTACAGAAATAAAAGCAGACTTTGCCTTTATAAACGAGGACAAATCCATGGTATTTCCAGATTTTTTAAATTTTGTATAGGATCTTGTCTTCACGTTTTTTATTTTTGATAGTTCCCTCGTAAACCAAGGTGGTTTATTTTATCTTGAAGCAACAGTGAGCGGAACACAGATGCGAATTCAAAGTCCTGTAAAAAATGGTGATGGCAGTTTCTATATCAATACAAGAATAAATGTGAGACCAATTAGTATGATGAAGATAGTCATTAAATTTAGTAAAGTTAGTTTTACGAAAACATCGGGTCTTTAAAGAATTGTTAGATGCTGTTAGATGTCTAAGGTTAAAAAGTTCAAAGGAAAGTTCTAAAGTTGGATGGTAGGTATCTTCCGGAAGCACTAGAAGGGATACTCTACTAACATTACTACAATCATAATCAGAAATGACTACATAATATTTTGACACAAAGAAACTCTATACCCGGATGATCATGAGAATAAATCTGTTCAGAGGAAATTTAAGAGTCAACAGCTATGTGAACACCGCCCCCCTTACGGATGGTGCGATCGCATCTGTACAAGTTATACTTATTAGGCAAAACGGAATAATCAGATATATTAGGTTTTAACCAGGTTTCTGTGAATGCAACTATCTGTGAATTAAAGAACAAGCTGTTTACATAAAGTTCAGAAAGTTTAGTGTTAAGGCCTCAAACATTTTGATAGGCCAAGCTAACTACTTTTATTAGTCCTTTACCACGAGCTTTGGTGGCCAAAACTTATCAGAACAAATTGTTGCGAAAAGTTCAGGCGGAACACTCAACTTGAAAGGATATCCTTCGGGCATGTTTTAATTTAAACTTTTCAACATTAATAAACGGGGAGTCAATTTTATTTTTAAAATAGGCACTCACATCATCCAACGAAGTGTCGGATGCTAGCCTAGACACGAATATATATTTGTTGATAGGCACAACAACAAGAGGTTTGGGGGCCCCAAGTGTACCTACAGTAGAGTTAATAGGCACGCATTCTGTTGGTATGGAATGTTCATTAAATAGGATTGGGAGTGAAGACGTTATTAGTTGTGCTAATATTAGGGTTACGAGCAGGCGAGTTAAATAACATCAATAGGCTTGTTGTAGTACCCATTGGAGGATTTATGCTGGGGAAAAGGAGAGGATTGGTAGGTTGTCACCGCCACCAACGAAAGACAAAATCTTATTATTTTATATGAATTCTTGTTGCTTATACATATTTCATCATGCGATAGATGACGAGCACAAGGACAAGTGAAACAAAAACGTCTGCACATGCTATTCGCTTTCGAGCTCGCTCATAATAACTAAAAAGAAGTTCCCAAGGACGGAAACATGAGACGAAAAAGCTCTAATAGCTCTTGTTGGCAATTGCACAGTATGGCCGAACACGAAAGGTGATATCATGTGCAGATGGTTTTGTTTCAGTTGTTGTCGTTCATAATAATAATATATTTTATATAGTTGCAAATTTTGGTTAGCAAAAGTTGGCGCTTCGTTAGTAATTGAGAAATTGCTAATAAATAGATTATTGAACTACATGTCCACAAATGCTCTTCTTATTGATTAGGGAATCCAATATTCATATTCATCATTCGCCAGTTTATTCACTTGTTAAAGAAATCCGCTATGTAAGTATGTAGGTGTGTGTGAGTGTATACACACTCTTTATAATAGCACGACTGCATCAGTCTACTGCTTCTCGTCATCTTAGCAGTGCTGCTAGTTTAGTAATTTAATTGGTAGATTTAGCAACTTTTAAAATAAGGCTTCACTTATCTCCAAACATCGAAGAGCAATTTCATGCAAGATTTTACATATGAGATTAAAGTAGCACTGATATAATAATCAATAATAACAAAATTAGCGTATTTAAGCCACTTTGCTTAACGGGTTGTCTCATTGTTTTTTTATTTAAGCAGAACCGGTCAAGAAAGACCGTTTTGCATTGTTATCTGCTTGTCTCGTAGAAAAAACAACTGTCTTCTATCGATTATTGCGTATCAGCAGAGCTCGCAAATAACTGTCGACCGATTTTGCAAGCACAGTCTGCACACTGACAAAAAATACCAAAATTTAACACAAACGATCTCTCTTTGATCGAAACACTTTTTTTCGTGTCAATTGCGCTCTTCAGTCGGACTGTTTGGCTCAACCGAAGAAACGAATCGGTCTCTCAATAACAACTGATAGAGAGACACTTTGGAGTGAGCGCTCACTGCAAAACTGTTTTTGAAAGACCACTGCGCAATAGGTGTCTTCAAAAAGTGTTTTTTTCTTGCTGTATGCGAGAAAGAGAAAAGAAGAGTACTAATCATCTCATGTGCACAAATGAGTTATAGAAAAACAAGAAAGCGTTGCATAGATTTTTTTATTCTGAATTCAGTTTAACAATTAATAAAGAATTAATATTTTCTGCACTGAGAGAGCTGTGCCTCTCATTTAAAATAAAATGCAGGGAGGAGAATGCTCTTTCCACGGGTACTTGCGTGGCCGGGGTAGCAAGTACCACATGCGCAAGATCTGCCAAAAGTGGTATTTTAAATTTAAGGTATTGGCATTTAATGGCAAACGGCCATTTGCTACATCAAAATTTTCTATTTCTGTATATAATTTTGACAACTTGTCTTTTATTGGCTCTCCTTGGGTTTGGGACACCCTAGCGTACGTTTGCTTCTCTCACAAAAGCACGCATACATACAAAAAGACTGTTTTGCCGAAAGTGTCCGATCAAAGTAGTCAGTGAGCGAGCAAACCAAAAAGAACAGACAAAAAAGTGTTTTGCTCTGAGAAGAACAATTGTTGAGCGAAAAAACTTTTGAGTGTGTTTGCTCTCTCTTTATACTCAAAGTGTCCGTAGATGATCGTTTTTTTTTTTGGACACTTTGAAATGGTTGACGGTTGTTTGCGAGCTCTGCGTATCAGTAATCGATTCGTGTAATATATCATAGCATTTGGTTTCTAATAGAATAAAAGCGATTTAAATCCGTTCATGCTTCCTACGCACTTGTATATACAACAAGTAGAAACGTTGCAGTCGTACGCAACCGACTGCGGTATACTCGAGACATGTAATAAAACCGATCAAAGAGACTTGATTGGGTGCGGATACGGCATTGGTTTACGCTGCCTCAAAAATTGTCTGATGCAGATGGGAATGCTAAATAGCTATCTTCCTTCCAAATTTGGTGACACTAGTGCAAAATTTGTAAAAGGTGGGGAAAGGAGGGCTGGGGGCGGTATAGGGGCGTGGCATCCAAATTTTTGCTGCAGATCTATGGGGGTCGTCAATTGCTATCCTCCTACACAATTTTGTGATTCTAGCTTTGAGTTTGTAAAATGTGGAAACAGATCTGGGGTAGTATGGGGAGGGTGGCAATCAAGTTTTTGCTGCAGATCTGTGTTATATGTCAATAGCTACCCTCCTAACAAATTTGGTGACTCTAGCTCATGGCACAGACAGTCTTATATATAGACTGTGCAATTGGCAGTACAATATATTCTCAGGGTGCCTGTTGTGGTCCCCTTCTATGCTTCGCACAACTGTGAGCAAGCGCGAGAGCAGATTTTTGTTTTACTATCCCTTGCGCTCAACGGCCTGAACCTTCTGTTGACCAACAACCAATAACTGTAAAAATTGTTTGTATTTGAGTTTGTCGAGTTTTTTGATATTTTTGATATTTTCCCTTTTTCTGAGTCGGCGGTAAACGACATCAACAAATGCACTACTGAACTACTGAATACACTTTCGGAATTTGTGTGCATATTTGCATAGCTCTATTGTAGATGCGATGGCAAAATTGTTGGCTAGTATCATAAAACTGGAAACGTTAATATCAAGTATTTATGAATTCTTTCTTTAACTTGTTTATAATCTGTCAATTAATAATAGATGAGACTGTTTCAGAAATGATATACAATTGCCACGCACACATTTAAAAGTGCAGCATATGCATATATGAACACACATAGCCAAATTTCAGTTTTCAGCTGATGGTCATAATTACTCTTTAACGTTTTCAGTTTTTTGACAGTTGCCAACAATTTTGCCAATTCAACTTCCATACAGTTATGCAAAATTGCACACAAATTCTGAAAGTGTTTTCAGTAGCTCAGTAGTGCATTTGTTGATGTCGTTTGCCGCCGACTCAGAAAAAGGGAAAATATCAAAAATATCAAAAACCTCGACAAGCAGGCCCAGCAAGTAATATATGTATTATTCATTCCATGTTAACCGTTTAACAATTATCGTGCATTGCATGCCCTTCTTACTCGGCGTTGGAGCAGCCAATGTTAGTTATGTTACGATCGCTAACCTCTCAAGTTGTTCTTTATCGCTGCGCATCGATCACTTCGGATCGACTTTCCAAACATTGTATGATAATTAGCAGAGGCAATTTCAAGCCTGCCTGCTAAATTACATAAACCCAATTAAAATATTTAAGAATAATTAGATGCCCTAACTGGCTAAATATATTAAATAAACGAAAACATATTTCTTTTCTTTTTTAGTTAATCTACGGCTAGTTAAAAAGCTCCCTATCCCAACATTAATGAAAGAAGATTTTTTCACGAACAATATATAAATTTTAATCCGTTTGTGAAAAGTCGGTTCATAAAGGAAACCATGCCACGACCAAGACGATCAAATCTTTCCCCACGAACCCGTTATGCAACTAAGATTGGAAACATTGCGAGTCAAAGGACGGAAGAAGAACGAGAATTTGCACGTGAACAGAGGCAGCCCGTGAAACGCTTAGCCTGGCAATTACGACGCACAAGAAGAAATACATCAAGTGCTGATTTAAATCGAGCATCGTTTCGATACGATTGCAGTACTGATTACGGCGTGCGTACTATCCTTCGCATTGGGCCGATGGACGTTGTTTTCGAGTATTGTGGCGCATTGAAGTTTCCGGGGAAACGCCAGGATTGCCATTGCCATTATTGAATCCACCACCAGAGCCATTGTATTCATTGCTTCGGGGTGAAACACGCAGATAAAACATTTCCTAGCAAACACTTAATTATAGAATGGTTATTTCCAAATCATTTCATTTGGGGCAGACATTATCATAGATTGAGGATTTAATCCGACATTCAAGATACAAGGACAGATTCACTTTCGAATTGGACCAACTTGATCGACGTCAAGATATAAATGCAGCAACGGAAAGATGATGTACAAGATATACAGCTAATCGCAGTTAACAACCACAGGGATCAATTCATGGGACTGACAAAAGATGATCTACGACGCTGCCTCACACTACCACACGAAGAATACATATGTTTTTACCATTAAGCTATGTTCAACGTAAATAATCGCTGTGAATTTCAGCTTTTTAACAACAAGACACCAACAGTGTGTCAAACAACTCACAGAACAACCAAATGGAATGGACAAAAACACACCGGCCTAACAATTGGATATTTGCAACTAATTCGGCAATGGAATTGCAATCCGTATGCAATGGAACACCGTCTTCAATACATATAGAAGACACTTGGTTGCTAACGTTATCGTCTTGCTGTACTGCCAGCAATTCGGAGATTAGCATCAGTACGTTCGGCACCATAATAAGTCAAGTGAAGCCAAGTTACGCCCACTTTGGCGATGCAATCAAGCCAAACATCACCGATTTTCCTGCGTTCATTCATTCATTCAACATTTCAGAGTAAAAGGCCCAAGAAGACAACGATCTGGACGACTTACAGCGAAGGTTGGCAACACTGAACATCCAAGAGTTGCCTAACCAATAAGCTCTACATTACCATATAACTTCTTATGCTGCGTTGCTGTATCCATGCAATGCAAAAGAGACGCCAATGGACTGTGCGACCAACAGCACCGTAAGTCATATTGTATTATTTACGTAAACTGTTGACTACACGTGTAACTAGAGCCATGTTCAGCCAACCCGGTAAATGCCAATACACAATTCTGCAGTGGTAAGCAACTGCTGCATAAACGAAAACCCAAATTACACATACGTAAACTAAGCTATTTTTATCTATAAATACTGATACTTTCGTTTATAAAAATCAGAATCCTTACTTTCCCTTAAGCAGAATACATGTCTTTCATTCTTTTACAGGAACTTTCGCTCCGTAGTCCAACTAGTTGCAAGTGCTAGTTGCGACGCCATTTAGCAGTCAGTTTATGTACTGTATGCTTATATACAAACAAACACTATTCCTTGCGCTCAACGGCCCGAACCGTCTGTTGACCAACAACCAATAACTGTAAAAATTTTTTGTATTTGGGTGTATGCGCGTTTGTTTCTTTGCTTGCTGGGCCTGCTTGTCGAGGTTTTTGAAATTTTCCCTTTTTCTGAAAAAACGACATCAACAAATGCACTACTGAACTACTGAAAACACTTTCGGAATTTGTGTGCAATTTTGCATAACTGTATGTAAGTTGAGTTGGAAAAATTGTTGGCAACTGTCATCTTATATATAAAAATCAATTTCTGTTTATTTGTGTATGTTTTATAGACTCGAAAACTAAACAACCGATTGACTCCAAATTTTCAGGATATGTTTGTCTCGGTGTCTGTAATGTTTCTGTCTAAAAAAAAACCAGAGTCGATGCTCTGGAATGTGCTGTGCGGGTGGTAAAGTTGTATTGCCCGAACTAAATCAAGTGCCAGAGCCTTTATTGTCATTAGTTTCAGGTAAACCAAATGTAATCTATAGCACTCAAATTCATGAAATACTAATAAATGATGTTATGGGACTTCATAGGAACGACGGCGAATTCGAAACATTTTTGAGCAAAATACGGAAATTCAATTCGTGTTCCCAAATGACATCCTTCGGTGCGAGTAAAGTAGTTCGACACAACTTTATGGCAACGTTTCGAGTGCAAGGCCAGATATGTTGATCCCATGTGATCAATGTTACCAATCCCAGATGCAGAGCATAAATTTTTGCAAATTTACTTTATGGGACAAGCGGATGATAACGACCAAGTGCAACCACGTCAGTTACAAATCAACTGATTGTCGCCGAATTGCAAGTTATGTTTCATGCTAACAACCAATTAGTAAATACGTTCAAACAAGCTAAGGATGATCCACGATTGCGTTCAGATGATCACTTTATCGCAATTCATGCTGATAAAACTCCAGCTGGAGAACACCAACGACGTTTCAATGCGCCTACAATTGATGATGTAGCAATATTAATGGTTGGTGATCCAGTGGCATCACGTGACATAATTATTCGTCGCCGCAACGAGAGTATGAATAGAATATCTGAAACACATCGCTCATACGACGATTTATTTATTTGTTTATGCCCCAAATGGAAAAACCAAGAACATTGTATATCCGCGAGCATTACAATAAGTTTGAATTATTCGTTAAACAGATACATACATACATTGCGCAATCGATAGATGAGTTGATTGAATGTGTTTTTCCGAATTACAGAAATCATGATTGGTTGAGAGAACGCGCCATTTAAGCACTGAAGAACATGCATATCACTTTATACGTAGCGAAGCACGTACCGGGCCGCTAGTAAAACTATAAACGTTATAGATTTGATTTTTGGCTAAACACTTTGGAAGATACACGCATTCCCGTTTTAATCAAAGCGTTGGGGTGCTTGGGGGTGGCTAGGGCAGTAAGTATGGGCGAGGCATTTGTTTGAGTGTCATCACCACCTATAGGGCCCCAAATATGGTAACCCTAGCTCAAAAAGTGTGGAAGATAAAGGCATTTCTGTTGTACTTACTTTTCGTCCGTTTACTCAAATTAAAACATATTAAAAACAAGTAGAAACGTTGCAGTCGTTCGTAACCGACTGCAGTATACTCGATACCAGCAATAAAACCAATAAAAAGAGACCTGATTGCAATGGGGTGCGGATACGGCAGAGGTGTACGCTGCCTCAAAGATTGTCTGATGCAGATGGTGACGGTATGGGGGTGGCATCCAAAGTTTTTATTCAGATCTGTGTATGATGTCAATTGCTATCCTCATACCAAATTTGGTGACTCTAGCTCAAAGTTATTAAAATATGGGAGAAGGACTGGGAGCAGTATTGGTGGGGGCGGCATCCAAATTTTTTGTTTTTTTTCATCACCAATCGTGGCACCAAAATTGTTGGCTTTAGGTAAGAAACTGTGGATGATATAGGCATTTCTGTTTTTCAACTACGGTGGGCATTGAGCCGGAATGCGGAGGTGGGGCTCCAAAACATTGATGCATTTTTTGAGGGTCGTTAATAGTTATCTTGCCACTCACTTTGGCGACTTAAGTGCAAACACTGTGGGAGATACTCCCATTACCGTATTCAGCGAAGCGTTGGGTCGGTTTGGGGCGGAATGGGTAGGCGTGGCTTAAAAATTTTTGATACAATATTTTGGGGGTTGTTTGTCAGTATCTTCTCAATAATTTTGGTAGTTCTAGCTGTAGGGAAGCGATATATAAAGACTTTTGCAAAGTTTCAAGCCTCTCTTGAAGGGTGTGGAAGAAAGTTGCGCACTTACGGTCACACAGACGGACAGAAAGCATGACGGACATTCAAACCCAATATACTTCTTATATAGTTTAATATAATATTTATAATTTGTTTATTATAAAAATGATAAAGAATATTATTTTGTTTCACAGATTTATTCATTCAAACCAGAAATCAGAATTATGGTAACTAAAGTACGAAATGAACATTTAAGAGCTTAAACTTAAATATCTCTCGAATATGGCATCGATTGTTGTGCCGCTTTTTGTTTTGACTTCATTAAATTTCAATTTATCTGATAAAAATTCTAGTAACGGATTGGCAGACTGATGAGCTAAATTTATATTGAAACCTCCACTTAATAGAAGAGGTACTATAATATATTTTTTGCTTAGTAAGTTTTGGAACCACGCCCTCTCGTTCCCCAGCCCCTTCATTAGGAAGTCAGAAACACCTATATCTTTAGCTTGTGAGCTTGTGAGCTATTGCCACAAAATTTGGTGTCAAGATTGGTGATCAGAAACCAAACAAATTTTGATCGATCTGCGCTTGTCAAATAAGGAATAAATGTAAATAAAATATCGATTTTGATTTGCAATTTAGGCTATCGATTCTCATTTCGGAAAACATTACGCTAAAATATATTAGTGCTCCAAACATTCGTGACCCCGACGAGATTCGTTTATTTCTTTGTTTTGTCTGTGGAACAACAAGTCGGTAATCAGGCGATTTTGGAAAGCTGAAAGCTGTCGCATAAGCAACGCACAAGCTATCAAGGGGGAGAGGCAATGTGAGGAACACTTTGAAAAAAAAACTGTCTCTCGCCTGCCGTCTGGCAAATACTCTGTTATGTTGCCATTTAAACCTACCTCTGAAAAGTTAGGGGATTCTTATATTCAAGCCTATCAGTGTTTTTTTTAAGCTTGGAGCGTTAACTTGAACGTATTCCCAATTTAAAGCAACAATTTTCGGCCATCATTAAGCAGTATCTGGATCTAAAACACATGTCGCTCGTCCAGCCGGAATTTGCAAATTTCTGTCGTTTATTCCTGACACACCATTGCGTATTGAAGGAAGATAACATAACAACAAAGTTAGACTTTGAAACGCGAAGCTTGATTGGGATGAAAGCTTGCTGCTTGACCTCAGTACAGCTTGGATGGATATATAAATGGCTTCATCAATTTTCCACGTCTCTCGTTTTCTCGTTGCGTATTTCCCAAGTATTCTCCTAGAGAGGTACATGGGTTTTGTGATGCTTGCATTTATGTCGTATCCAAGGGTCATCAACCTTCGAGCTGTCTGCTTTGTTCGAAGTCCCGTGTCGCGCCTCTGGTCCTTTTACTGCTGGTTAGACTCTTCCATTGCTTTTTCGTGGACTCATAGCGAGCCTACCCAATTTAATATTTTCGTCGTAAATTGAGTAGCTGCTGTTCAGGAACTGACGGATAACATTGAATGGCGTCATGTTCCCACCGATGTCAGCCCAGCAGACATATTGTCGCGTAGAATGCTTCCGATTCAACTTGCTCAGCTTGATCTCTGGTTATATGTTCCTAAGTTTGTGACATTGGCTAAGGGTTCTTGGAATTATTTTTGTGCTGTGGATGAGCCAAGATTCGAAGTTCGGAAGAAGGTCTACAAATGACGCCGGGAGTGTTACCATTTGAGCTAAATTGTTTGCATCTAATTCCGCATCATTCGTGACGTTTGAACACAACCCCCCCCCCCCCACACCCCACCCACTATTTTAATATTGATATAATTATTCATCAAATGTTTTTATTCATTACAAACTGAAATAAGTCATTTAACTTAACAGGCCATGTGTCATTACAACTACGTAAAGCAATTGTGTATTTTACATGTTGCAGCACGCTTAATGTCATTTAGGGTGTTCACTTTGTGTTGCGAAATTGCGAAATCACAACAGTGCAAACCATCCCAACAACAATTTGTACTGAAAACCATTTAGCTTTTTCGCAACACCCCTGCCCAAGGCATACTTAAGAAGGTGGCGTAACTCGCTCTCTCGCCCTCTTTTCACTTCTTAAATTGTCAGTCTGTTAGCAGCAGTTGTGAGCGACGCATCTCCGCGGACGATTTTTTCGTGTAAAACTTCTTGTGCTACAGACCTTACGTGTTGTTGCAATGGCGCCTCTCTCTTTCGCTCTCTTCTGTCATTCTGACACTTAAATAAGAAGTTGTGAGCGGTAAGTTCGGCTACCTTGTTAAGTATGCCTTGCCCCTGCCTATGACTAAGAAATCGTGGCGATTTCACAACGATTTGAGTGTTGAAAAATTATACAAAAGTGAAAAAGTGTTGCACAATACATGCAATTTTGTGGTATTTTTTGAGGTTATTTTGTGCTTTCGGTGCTAAATCAAAACAAACAGCTGTTCGTTGTGAGCGGCTGCTGCAAGTAAGTGAGGTTTGGTTTCAAATGAGAAAAGGATGTTATCCCGCCAACTAATGGACTAAGGTACTGCGGCTCGAATAAATCCAAATTGCGTCATAAACAAAATCATCCCATATCTCGTCCAATGCAGAGTCGGCCAACACTTGGTTAGAAACACCTGCAATCATTTTTAATTTATATACTTAAATTGCCACATATTTCGACCTATATCCCTTCAATTGCTTCAATTTCCTCAATTGCTTGGGATGCTGTCCATTCTATAAGTGAATCTTTCACGCTTTTAAAAGGCATTTTTTTGTTGCAGCAATGCGAACAGCTGTTTGTGCAGAAGTAAAACACTTCAACAGTCAAATTGAGTGTTCACAACACCAGTGTTGCGATTTCGCAATTTCGCAACACAAAGTGAACACCCTAATTGTTTTGTTGTTTTACTCACAATGTGTTGCAGTTTTATTTTAAATCGATATAATTGATAATCGATATTTAATACAAAAATACACATACACATTGAAATATATGCTCGGTTGTGCGCAGCACAGCACAGCACCGACAACAATCCACACGCGTAGGGTGACCACCTGGGGCTCAGGTCATTCCGGGACGTTCAACCACAACCCCCCCTGACAGAAAACCCAATTTTAATATTGATATATTTATTCATTACAAATGTAATGCTCACATGTTTTTATTCCTTAAAAACTGAAATAAGCCATTTAACTTAACAGGCCATATGTCATTACAACTACGTATAATTATTATTATTTATTAATTATGTTAACTTACTTATTATTGTACTTCTCCACACTGCCTATTTTTTCAATACACTAATATTCTTTTTGTCCATCAATTTTTTATAAAAGTTTAAACAACTCATGTCTACAAAATTTTATTGAACAATCATTAAGTTTTCAACATTCTCCACGAGTAACCTATTTCTTTTGTCTGACCACTGCGAATTTATTAACGAAAAAAACCATTCGCAATTTGCATTGCGCGGAGGAATTGCATAAAAGAATTCTGCTATTTTCAATACTTCCGACTCGGAAGTTCGGAGTAACAGCTCGAGTTTACGTTTGCTGCAAAAAACTGTACCAGCTTATCTGCGGAGCCCTTCTCGAAAAACGTCTTCACTTGTCGTGACAAAAACTTCTTCAAGTTGGCAATTTGGTCGAACAAGAGTGAATCGTCTATCGAAATGTTTTTCTCAAAAAATTATTCAACACACTTCGCTACACTTTCATTATACGAAAAGTTCGCGTCGTCTAGTTGCAGCCATTTAAAAATCCGTTACTCAACGAAACAATAGAAAACCGGGACACCAGGACATTACCTGCAAAAGCGGGACATGTCCCGGAATTCCAGGACGGATGGCAACCCTACACACGCGGCAAGACAAAAATCAAATTCACAGCAAAAGCTTGTATTTCACCATAATTAGAAATGAGTACCGTTACTGGACAGCGTCTCTGTATCAACGGTTGTTGTATGGAATGAAAAGACACAAAATTTATAAACAACCACAACGTCTAGTAAACGAATACCGATCTGAAGAAGAATCGA
Organism: Scaptomyza polygonia; assembly: GCA_035044585.1. Taxonomy (NCBI): domain Eukaryota; kingdom Metazoa; phylum Arthropoda; class Insecta; order Diptera; family Drosophilidae; genus Scaptomyza; species Scaptomyza polygonia. Next base: position 161,737 of record JAWNNU010001760.1, read on the forward strand.
ATATTCTTATTTGAATAAGAATCGAATATTCAAATATGACTAAAAACATTTATATACACAGTCGGTGCACGCTACACAGCTCCGTTGTTTTAGAGAGAAACGAAGATCGAATATTCGAATAAAAAAAAATACATTTATACACATAATCGGGCTCATATAGCACGCATCGACTGTGTATATAAATGTATTTTGTACGAATGTACGATCTTCATTTTGGTGTATTCCACATAACGACGGAGCTGTGTAGCACGCATCGGCTCTGGTTTTCTTTTGACAGAAACATCACAGACACCGAGACAAACATATCCTGAAAATTTGGAGTCAATCGGTTGTTTAGTTTTCGAGTCTATAAAACATACACAAATAAACAGAAATTGATTTTTATATATAAGATAGTAATAACAACTGGAAGATCGTTAATAAAAATATTAAATAGCAATGGTCCTAGGTGACTCCCCTGAGGAACACCAGAGGTAACAAAAATAAATTTGGATACAGATGATGTTAAACCAGTTGGTTGCGTTTGGCCTCACAAGTACTCCGAAAGCCACGACAAGAGTTTGGCTGGAAATCCAACATTATCTAATTTTTGAAGCAACAAAGAATGACTAACAGAATCAATCTGTATAAACGTAGTCAGGTTGCACTAAGGTCTGAAACTCTTTGATTACAAGTGAGGTGAATTCAAGAAGGTAGTTGGAAGTAGATCTTCGCCTAACCAGACACTGATGATAAGGGGATAAAATTGAACTACACATGTGCTGCAATTGAGAGCATATAATTTTTGCAAAGACTTTTGGAATGGCAAACAACTTGGAATAATAAAGGATTCCTTCCAAATACCAGGAAACATAGCTGAGTCAACCGACAAGTAACATATTTTATGTGGGGGTTTACAAAGTGAATCCACACAGTATTTAAAAGAAATCAGGTCACTTAGCAGCAGTACACTCAGTTACAACTGGGACATATATGCAGTTTGACGCTTGAACTTGAAAAGGATAGGAATTATTGCAACTATATAAACTCGATGAGAACTTGCTTTTGTATTCTCAAGGTAAACCGAGGATGGCAAGCAAGAAGATGTACGTTTTGAGTTAACAAATTTATAAAAATGATTTGGATTATGAGAAAAATTTAATCTGCAACGATTGAGGTAATTGTTATAACAAAAAGTGTTTACAGACATAAAATAAGACTTTGCAATTATATACGAGGATAAATCTATTGTATTTCCAGATTTTTTAAATTTTGTATAGGATCTTGTCTTCACGTTTTTTATTTTTGATAGTTCCCTCGTAAACCAAGGTGGTTTATTTTCATTTGATGGACAAGTGAGGGGAAAACAGATACCTAAATGTGATTTCAAAGTCCTATAAAAAATGGTAATGGGTGTTTCTATATCACTACAAGAATAATGGTGAGACCAATAAGTGTGTTAAAGAAGATCATTCAATTTTGTAAAGTCAGTTTTACGAAAACAACGTGTCTTTAAAGAATTATTATGTGCTGGACTAGGGTTAAGAATTTCAAAGGAAAGTTCTAAGGTTGGATGGTAGTTATCTTCTGGAAGCACTAGAGGGGCTACTCTACCAACATTATTACAATCCGAGTTAGAAACAAATATCAAATCTAACATTTTATTACGACAGTTATCCACCCTGTTAACTTGTGATAGGTCTAACTCTAAAACCCATCGATAAAATCATCAGAAGTTGCTGGTAATTGCGCCGAAGATGTGCCATTCACAGACCATACAACATGTGGCAAATTAAAATCACCAACCACACCAATAAGTTGATCCATATCCGTCAACAACGACGAAACAAGTTGCAGAGCATTCAGATGGGATATGTAAATGTTATTATCAGAATTGGGAGGAATATATGAGCAAGTAATAAATAATGAGCTGCCGCTACATAATATTTTAACACATAAGAACTCAATTTCCGGATGATCATGAGAATGAATCTGTTCAGAGGAAATCAAGGAGTCAACAGCAATGAGAACACCACCCCCCTTCCGGGAGGTGCGATCGCATCTGTACAAGTTATACTTATTAGGCAAAACGGAATAATCAGATATATTAGGTTTTAACCTGGTTTCTGTGAGTGCAACTATCTGTGAATCAAAGGATAAGCTGTTTACATAAAATTTAGAAAGTTTAGTGTTAAGGCCTCGAACATTTTGATAGACCAAACTAACTACTTTTATTAGTTGTTTGCCGCCTAAGTTGAGGCAACAGGATTAATAACAGGCGGTTCACTACTGATTCTTATACCATTATTAATGTTTATCGCCTGTTCACATACTCTTTTACCACGAGCTTTGGTTGCCAAAACTTTTCTGAACAAATGGTTGCTAAAAGTTCGGGCGGAACACTCAACTTGAAAGAAGATATGCTTCGGGCATGTTTTAACTTAAACTAATCAACATTTATAACGTAGGCACTCACATAATTCAACGAAGTGTCGGATGCTAGCCTAGACACGAAAATATATTTTCTTATAGGCACAACAACAAGAGGCTTGTGGGCCCCAGGTGTACCTACAGTAGAATTAACAGGCACGCATTCTGTTGGTATGGAATGTTCATTAATAGGATTGGGAGTGAAGTCGCTGTTAGTTGTGCTAATATTAGGGTTACGAGCAGGCGAGTTGAATAACATCAATGGGCTTGTTAAAGTACCAATTGGATTATTTATACTGGGGACTAGAAGAGGATTGGTGAGTTGGACATGTGAAGCTCTGAGCGAATAATGATCCGAAATCTTTTTTCGTTTCGGAGGTTCTACCATTACTTTGCCATTTTTAAAATTGCACTCTAGTTCATTGAACGATACATGCAAGTTATTAAACGCTACATGCATAGCTTTAAAGCCTAAGTGAGTCTGCCTCATTAACTGGGATGATTCATTCATCACTTCGTTGCAGGGCGCACAGTACCATTTCAGGCCAGTGTTTGCAAGTAAACAGTCTCTAATTGAAGAAGAAGTGAAGCCAGCACATTTCATATGGATTATGTTAGCACATAACCGACATAAAATAAAATCTTGGTTGTTTGACCCAACCAATTTACAATTTGAACTGCAGCAAACAAGCATATTGAATATAATAAGATGAGTGATAAAGAAACGGTAAAAATCAGAAATCAGAGCGTGAGCGCGTTGGCAGATAAAAATCAGAAATCAGAGCGTGAGCGCGTTGGCAGATTCAACCGCACGTACGTCGGATCATGGTGAAACAATATAAAGGTGCTCTATTCCGCTGTGGCGAAGTACTTATTATACGATGAGAGCAGTGAGCAAGAGACAAATAAGAAAGAGACAACTATGACTTCATATACCGCACTGCTCTTGCAAGTGTTATTGTTAGCTGCAGCAAATGAATAGAATGAATTTTTTTAAATAATTTTTTAATTAACAATATAATATTATAACTAAAGTAATATTTTTAAATACTACATATACAACATTATTGTTTCGTCATTTTCTAATACAAAATCAAGTATTTTTTCGCAACACGACTGCTAACTTCAGAGTGTCAATGTATACTGACAAAAACTAAGTACGGCCAAAGAGAGCAAGAATTCGAAATGTTAAAAATATTATTAAAAAATTGTCAAATAAATGCTTTTAATATAATTTATACATTTGAATTTTCTTTCTTTAAAGTTAAAAATAAACTTCACAATATACATACATATATCAATACAGTGGACGCATTGAACGCTCTGAAATTAGAACCGCTGTTGAAAAATGTAAACAAAATCACACATCGTTCTATCTCTTTTTTCCTCACTAAAACAAGACGATGAAGCAATATCGAGAAAGCAACTATGCTATCTCTCTTGCACTCGCATGGTTTTATCAACAGGGTCCTTGTGCTACGCATGACACAACCATGTATAATTCAACCTTGCCTTAATATTGTTTCACCATGCGTCGGATAAGAGCGGATGAAAACGTGAGAGGACTGATGCTGGCAAGCAAGAGCAAGAAAAATAGACATACTGTTTGTTGTTAGTGTACGAACGACAACACAGAGTACACAGAGTATGCAAACGCAAATATATGTTTGTTTTCTATATTGCAAAGCACTGCAGCGCTAGTTCTACTGCAAGCTAAAATGAGATTTAAGTCGGCAATCAATTGATGCACACAAAAATATATATATATATAACGTATATTTGCGATCACTGCTAGAATTGTTTACCAAATAAAACCTTTTAATTTGGAAAATGTAAAAATGGGGGTTAGTGTAACGGGTAACGATAGATCTTTTCTCAAAATTTTGTCCAAATCGGTTAGGAAACACCAGAGATATCGTAAAGTTAAGTCAGTTATAAGTTTTGTTTAAATTGATCATTATTTGAAGCATACTTTTAGGACGCAAGGACTGCAACTGGGTTCAGGGTATCTTCTGGTCGGGCTATCCCGACTAGTGCCTTCTTACTTGTTTTTTATTCTACTTTACTTTATTCCGAGTTTTCGGCAACTGACCTTTACAAATGCATCGCTGAATACACTTTCGTAATTTGTGTACATCTTTGCATTATTGTATAGCAATTTTTTTTTTTTTTTTTGTTTCTAATTTCAATTTATTATAAGTCAAAAGGAATCGTTCAGTATCTTCTGTACATAACCTAATGGGTAGTGAAAAATCGTAAGCTTTTTTTACGATCAAATTAATTGTAAACGAAAGACGAGACTCCGGTTTAGCGGTCTAGCTGTGGCTAAAAAGTAATGCACGATGTATAACGATTCCAATCTTTAATGCGCTGGCGCAACCAGCGATTGCAAGCGAAAATTAGCGACTGACTTTACAACAATTAAGAACAAGTGAGAAGCCTACGAAACTAAGAATGAGTGACTTAACTATGTTACTTATATGTTACGCTTATCATTAGACGAGTTACTAT